>JAFMTC010014004.1:198041-424011 GCA_018845635.1 Nicrophorus orbicollis | reverse complement strand
CCCCCCTCTCCCTCCTGCCCTCAACATGAAAACTCGTTATTATTTATGCACCCACTTCCTGTGCCATTTTAATTAACTAATTAAAACCGGAACATTTTCCTTTAACAATCTTTACCCCACAAGAGAAATTAACTATGCATTAGTACTTCCTACGTCTTAAAAAAAATGAACGTGCAATTAAGGAACAATCGTTCGAAATTAATTTCTTGATATTCTTTATTATAAACTTAATCAATTAAATGCATGTACGAGCCTGGAGCTGTGAAACTATTTCATTTTGTAATTTGACGTTCATTAAAATACTCATTTCATTTGTTTTGTACCATTATTTCAGTATTTAACTTAACATTAAGTTTTACATAAAACTTTGTAAAATAACTATATTTATTTTCTATTCGTATACAACTTATTTTAACTTTATTAATTAAAACAATATTTTTTATATAAAATGTTACAAAGGGGCAGAAAGACCTATGGTCTATAACCAGTAGTAGCAATATTTTATTTTTTGTTTCTTTGTTTATATTTATATTAGTTTATATTTATTATATTTGTTGCAATAAATGTTATTAATATAATTGTTTCAAAGGGCTATTGACTCATAAGTCCTTTAGAAAAAAATATATCATGCAAATTTTCTAAAATATATCAATTTATATAATTATTGTAGAAAATATAATAATCGAAGTATAATATATATGATGGATTGTATGGATTGGTATGTGGATAAATTTTCTGATTTGTGTAGTTCTGTATATTCCCGAAATGGTATAACTAAATAAATTGGATTTGCGAAATCGGTATTAAATTAAAATCTAGTGTGGGTAACGAAGTGGGGTCGACTTAATTAATTGTAATAATTAATAAACGCCGGAAAGTAGGATAGCATCAGTTGGGGTGGTGGAGGCGTCGGGGAGCGTCGGGACGCTTTGAAATCGACATCCATAATGCACAAGGACATAATGGAGATTTCTTGTCATAGAAATGGGCTCCATGAATTACATATTCACTTTGTAAATTATTGATGCCATTTACATTTGCAAAGCTACTTACACAGGTGAAGTTGGCTGTCACTAAGTTTATTATAACAGATCGGCCAACTTGGATATTGCATATTACAAGCCCCACAACGCGCATTCAGACCGGGCAGGCCACCGCCGCCACCACGATCCACGTACTTCCTACATATTAAACATATTGTCATTCCACGTGTCTGAATAATTAGCCGTAATTAATATTGCACGGTACGAAAGGTTCCAGAATGAAGAGTATGAAGAGCAAGCACGCAGGATGAACCGGGATGCGGGAGAGGACACTTTTGATGTACGGCAATTCATACCCTGCCTGTTGGCCTTTATTCTGCCTTTTCATTGCAACGGCACATAAGCTGGAAATACTACTGTAATAACCTGTAATAAAGGCGGCCGGCATCTGAGCCCGTATCGCGTATATGGGAGGGCTTCTTATGTCCCGATTTAAATCATACTTAGTTGGATCCGTGTCCGACGATAAACTATTACTAAGGATTTACAAGAGACGTGCTTACTGTGTTATATAAGAAATATTTCATTTGACCCACCCTAAGTTTCGTCGAGGCTTCCGTCTAATTTCATTTACAGAAACAATAACGACAACTATTTAATCTCGTGCAATTATATTTACCTTAACTGAAATGTACAACTTACATGTTACTTGAAGATAAGTCTTGATTTGAATTATGCTACAACGATAAAACTTCATTTTTATTATATAAATGTTAGAAAGTTTTTTTGTATAATTTTCATGTAAATTAATTAGTACTCTGTGATCAGAAACACTTTGGCCCAATTTGAACCAATAAAGATGTTGAAATAAATAATTGGAAAGTTAATTATTGGGTCATTTATACAAGAAACATATAACAAATGAACGTTATTATATAAATTATGATGATGCTCCTCATCCTTTTGAGCAATCTTAGGGACTGGTATTGTCAGTAGCTCTCTTGTGTTTATCTTTTGTTTTATTAATAATAGAAATCAAATAAGTATAAATATTTCTCTATCTTTCTTTTATAAATTATAATTGAAACTGAATTATTTGATAAATATAATTCTACAGGATATGAACAACTATGGAAGTAATTACTTCAGATATAAATAAATGGTTAATGTATTAGATATGCAGCATTGGCATGTTTCTTGATGATGCATATTTCAGCAGTCCTTTCCGGCATGTCGGAGATACCAGTCTGATACATTCGAAATGTATTATCTGGTATGTTCTATAAATATTACGTGTGAACTTATAAACTATTGAAACTGTTTTTGTATTCTACCGCTGACATGTACATCCATATCAAATATAAATATTATGTAAGTGTGTAAGTTCCGACATAGAAAATATCATCGAATATGCAATATTCATTTGATATATAATGTAGTGTTTTCAAATGTTGCACACATAGTTTACAAATTTATTGAATGTCAATATAAGAATATATGAAACAGCAACTATAGACATTTTATTGGTTTCAATATTGAAACATTTATCAATAATAATAACACGTAAAGCAATAACAATAACAAAAAAATAACTCAACATATAGAAAAGAAAAATTAAATAAAAATATATTGCTGCAAAGTGCAATTGACCATGTTTTTCTGCTCTCATTTATAATTTAATCACAAATTAAATTAAAGAAGTTAATTTAGATTATATAATAATGATTGTTTTCTCACAAAAGGTGATTGAGAATATTCTACAAAAATTATTACTAAAATTTCTTCAAAGTTGTTGAATAATGCAGAAAAAGAAACCTATCATTTCTAATTTTCTTCGTACTGATTTTATAAAGTTAACTTTAAACATGAAGTAAATCTAGTGTAATAGGGAAAAATACGATATTTTATCGACAAAGTTATATTTGAATTTCCAGTTAAATCTATTGAAAGAGATTTAAGTTTATGGTTATGTAAAAAAAGCGTGTCGCTGTAGTCGACTTTCGAAAAGCCACAATGGATTCTTAAGATAGAAAATCGATTTATGTATACGTTATAAAAGTATATGAAAACTTTTCGTATTTAAATATTTCTTAAAATTTTATCTAAACATCTTTATTAGTCGAAATTAGGTCAACGGACTAACCACCTAAGTCTTACTACTGAGAGAGTACAAATTTAAACCTTTAAACAAAAAAATCTAGAAAAAAAGAGAGAAATAGAAATTTATTAAATAATACAGTTCAAACTAACTATATTAGAAAACTGATTTTTTAATTATTAGAATTATTTCCAACTTAAACAACAAAAGTAAAATAAATAATTATTAATTTACAGTGACATTAATAAATTGAAATATTATTGTAATCCTCAGTAATTATAAAATCGGACGAAATGAAATTGGTATCGATTTTGAGATTCAATACTAATTCCATGTATTAAAATTGAAATATATTATCCATTTTGTGACATGATAGCTTATGCAACGAAACATTTTAATAATTAAAAAAAATTCATATTGATATTTCGCAATATTAAAAATTTATAAAATAATTAAAATAACTGTTTGTAAATGTGGACAGTTAATAGCCCCTTGTATGAAATAAGCAATAAATTATATTCATTATTATGATAGTAAATATTTACAAAAAAGAAAACTGTTATTTTATGGCTTAGATGTAGCTGTTTTTGTAATGTACATAGATAATTATAATTTATGTGTCTTATAAAGTAATGAAACGAAACTGCTAGTATGAAATTTACGCTGCAGAGAGTATGTTTAATATGTAACATATTAGAGTTTCATTGTTGTTTGGAGGATTCTTGTAGTCATGTTTATATCCTCAGACGATAGCGTTCTAAGTAGTAGTAGTCTGGATTTATTATCGAGGCAGCTAGGTCGTTTGCTTCTACTTAACCGCACGATTTTGATGCATCTACATAATTACGTAATAAGTAATCCCATCATTAAGAACGCGTTAAGATGCGCGCTCTGCTCCGTTACCAAATTACTATTTTTTTTTTTTCATAATAATGAAACATGAGATCGAACGTTTCTCACGAGCTATGTTTTTTAATCAGTAATAAACCTCTATTATCATCTCTTCCGTTTGTATATTTTTTTTACCTTTTTTGTAGATTTGTGTACTCATTCAATACAAGTGGTATCGTAGGGGATGCATTGCGGCTACTAAATCGCATGTTGTAAATTTAGTTTTAATCTCTTGGTTGTAAATTAGGAGTAAGCAATTAAAACTGCGCACGGCGTTGTCAAACCTACTTTATGTCAGTGGAATTAAATGAAAATTCCGATAAGCAATCTGCGGATTTTT
The DNA here is from genome assembly GCA_018845635.1 of Nicrophorus orbicollis. Lineage (NCBI taxonomy): Eukaryota > Metazoa > Arthropoda > Insecta > Coleoptera > Silphidae > Nicrophorus > Nicrophorus orbicollis. The sequence continues at coordinate 419,699 of JAFMTC010014004.1, read as the reverse complement.
ATTTTCTTTTTAGGTGATGTAATGAAACTTGTCATAATAAACTTTCCAATGAAACGACTTTTGATAGATTTAAATGTACAGGCTTTGCGGTTTAGTTAATTACTACATACATGCGCATTATTTTACTATATTAGAACATAAATTTTATAAAATCTGGTGTAATGAAAGCAAACTGATTTAGTTTCTCTATTTGGTTATAAAACCAATCATTGCAACACGCATTAAATAAAAATAGATTTACTCCTGGTTTGGCTACAATTAGACTTACCATAGCTGGGACTTCCTGTTAAAAATTTAAAGGTTTTGTTCCGATCAAATTATTATTATAAAAATGGAGGTATTATTTCTATTAATATAAAATATTATCAAAATTTTCCATACTTTTTCTAATCTTGTTATAATGTGAATGGATTTATCATGTGTCAAAGAGATTGCATCAAATGCAAGGAAATATATGACAATATTTGAAATAATAATAATTGTAAAATTATTCAATTTTATAACATATAAAATATTGACGTTATTCTTTTTAACTTTTGTATATTATTTTTATGTTTTAAGGATTTCAGATATTTACAATAAGCATTGAGAATAACTGATGGAAAGATTTTGTTCAATGTGATTAAACAATTGTTTTAATATCGTTTATAATATTATTTTTTTGGATGCCTTGTTAGGTTATTCACAGTCTGTATGCATTGTATGAAACAATTGAATTACCGTGGGTATAATTACATGTATGTAAATTTAATTATTAATGTAAAATACATTTTTAATTATAATGATATGCAGTATTTAATTGGGAACGTTTTAAATTGAATTATAAATTTATATATGATTAATAAATACATATTCCGAAATATTTACGAGCGTGTGTATGAAATGAGGTTGAAATAGACAGCAACAAACGGGGGCTGCCAGAAAATCCAACAAATCATTAACAAAACAGCGCCGATCTCGTTTTCGTCCCATCAAAGAGAGCTTTCGCACTCCGGTGTCTAGGAATGTGCACTTGAAACGCAGCCAAAACCCACACTTTTCGCACACTTTATTCTATTTATCCCCGACACCGACACTTCCAACAATCATTTTGACATTACCCGCGGTGATAAATCTTGTAAACATCTTTCAAGTAGGTAGCACAGAAGCTACCGTCGGGTATATCAAAGCCGAAGAAAATTTGCATGGCAAAGGCACGTGTGTATGTGTGGTCGGGTCAAAGGTCTATTGTCGCCTGTATCCGCAGCCACTTCTTATCAATTGGAAGCCCACCCTTATTCACATAGAAAACACGACCCACTCTCTTGACCAAAGAGGAAAGAGCCTCGAGACCCAGCCAATCGATACCACTTTGAAAAATTACGCCAAGCAAAACCGATTTGAATAAGTTTGAATCCGCAACAAAGCGGATGTACCAGATGATACACATCTCAGAGCACACTAAGCTTACCTCGCTCCCCGCAGGAAGGAAAGGCCGAAGATAAGGCTCCACCAGAAAAAAAAGGTCCTCTTACCTGAAACAAAAAAAAAAAGGAAAAATAAATATATACACGTATAAAATAAGGGATTTAGAACGCAGATTGCGTAACAATAAAACTGCCGGCTCCTTTTTATCCAATGTTGCTCTTTGTCCTCCTATCAAGAGTATTGGATCGATGAATGCCGTGCGCGCTTCGAAGTTTTCAATTTAGGCTCTGCCGAAGTTGATTAATTTTAATAATTAATAAGCTTCCTTTTGATGTGCACTATAGTTAGTATGTGTATGATTAATATTCGAATTTCAATAAGCAGTTGGTAAAAGTTTCGGTCAAAAGCGAGCAATCTTAAATATTCTGTTCGCAGTGGCGGGATTCCTAGACATAATTAGAAGACAGCTCGGGTAGATGGTTGGCTGAAGGGATGACAGGGTTGGTTTCTGTGTGGTGGCAGGTTATGTTCCCCTGCAATGATTTTATTGCCTTTCCGCCCCGCAACGGCGCGTCGCTTCATTTCGCCGAATTCCTGCCGAAAATCTACATTTTAATTTAAATTCTAATTCCTTTCGGCGCCATTAAAACACAAAATTGCTATATTATTGCCGCGTACCTTCCTGTACCAGAGACGGACTACTGGATTTATAGACCATGCTAGATCTTAAACTGAGATATTAAAGCTTGCAGAAGTTTCGTGGACTTACATTAAATATGCAGCACTCAAATATATTTTTAATTAATTTTCTATAATGACATTTCACAAACTGAAACGGCTATAATAAAATAAGATATTTTCTTCAATATTTGAGGAATAGTTATTATTACAGACTATCAGTCAATTATGATTATTTAAACTATAATTCAATGTTAATTATAACGATCAGAAAGCCCTATGGTCTATAGCCCTTTGCAGAAATGGAATTCTATTTTACCGTTTATCATTATAAAACCAACAAGTAAATATTTTACATTGTAATAAAAAACTAGTTGTTATGTAATTATAATCATTGTTTTGAGTATGTATATACAGTTTTAATTAAGTGAATAGAATGCATTACAAGAATAATTAAATTAAGACTCAATGTTGATAATGCGTATCTTAATTTAACATGCGACTTGGTATATAATTATTGCAATCCATTTTATATACTGTAAAGAACATACAAAAAAAAACGATGACATTTACATAATGCATTACAATCTAATTTAAATACCCACACAATCATTTTGTTATTGTTTCCATTAGTGTGAACGTAATTACATGCTTGAGGTGATAAAGACTATGATTATTAAATATTCATTGTCTTCCATTTCGTGAATCTCGCATTGCGCCGAGCATACGATTATTAAAGTTCAAGGGCGGCTGCCATAACATTCATTTAGCTCCACCGCAAGTTTAAAATTACATTTGTAAATACTGTGGAAAAAATATACACATTTGTATACGTCGACAATTGTAATACAAAAATATATTCAAAATAGGGCAGAAAGACCAATAGCCCTTTACAGTAATAGAATTTTCTTTTTCTTTGTATTTCTTCATTTTTGTTGTATTTAATTAATTTTTTGAAATCGTTGTTGCATTAAATGTTAATATATATATATTAATATGTTCTACTTAAAAACTATAAAATATGATGAAATAAACGTTGTTTTTTTTGTTTAAATAATTTAAAATTTCGATCTTTAAAGGTGCTAAAAACATCTAGTATAAAATAAAGTGCAATATTAATACTGAAAGATCTTTCATAATTTTCTCCGTGACTGCGATTTCGATCATCGGAAATTAATAATTAATAATCATTAAACTTACACGGCGCTCGCAGCCGTTTAAAATCTGTTACAAGTTATGCACTAATCGTCAGGCAATTTAATTAATGATTCAGGTGCTCTATCATCTCTCATAATTAAGAAAGAAAATGTTAATAGCGAAGAATTAAATTAAATTTCTTGATATTCTCGTAAGACGATTAATCTTAATTTATTTTCTTGCTATGAATAATGAATAATTTACAAACTGATATTGTATTTACTATAAAGTGATATTTATTTTAATATAATTTTTAAAACTTTCATATTTTCATATTTGTTAATGCAATTAACTAAATAGAAATAGTTGAAAATTTATAACTTTTTCATTGGAAAATTATATCCGTTTTAATTTCAATTAAAATTTACAACATGGTTAATCATAACGCATTGTGTTAATTATAATTACTTAGCTCACAAGTGGCTGCACTTCAGAATTAATTGCGAACCTCGTAATCGTCTGCCATTGTTTCTTTTTTTAATTAACACAACTAGTATCCTAATTCAATTTCCGTCGCGAATCTCTTTCACCCTCCCTCTTCACACTAATTACTCCAATTTCCATTCCGGTTATATTTTCATATTTTTCAATTTCATTATTTTGGCAACCGGTGCGTTGCATTGAATAAGAATAGATTACTGAAACTGTATTTTATTCTTATTTTTCCTACTTTTTCCGGCGGGCATTAGTGATTATGCGACGGACGACGAATCAGTAATAATTTTTCTCTTCTCTGCGCTCACGTGCTCTTCTTTACGTTGCTTCGTCCTTAAATGGGGGGAGAATCCTCGTTTTGCTGAAATCCCGGAGACGTTCAAGTGGCGAGTTTTACGCAACAAACGAACCACTCCAACTGGAAAGGTATTATCGTCGTCCGCCCCTCAGACCACCCAGTAAATCAACTGCAACCTGCATCAGTTTGTATTGTGCAATGTTGTAACGACTCTCACCCCTTTTGTTTTGAGCGAAATAATTATGGCACGACTTATCCCAAATGCAAATTCGGGATGTTCCGATTATTACGGTCCACTAAATAACGTTTTAAATTAAGTTTCTTTGTGCGGAATCCGAGAAGAAGATAGCGAGCGCAACTGAGAGATTCATTTGACTGTTGATTTTGTTTTATTTGCCTGAATCTATTGTACATGTACAGTCGCAGTTCCGCATGATTTCAGCGGATATTAATTTTTGGAAAATGTACATTATAAGCGCTCTTGACAGACGAAGACATTTTTAATCTCACAATGTTAGTTTTCGTATAACAGTAATATTATATATACATAAGCTACTGAAATATATAAATAACTAGTTTTATTAAAATCTTTAAATAAATCTGGAATAGAATATCTTTTAGAAATTTATAAACCTATTGTAACAGATTATATAAAAAAAATACTATTAATAATCATCAACCATTTTTTAAATTAAATTACATTCTATTTCATTACATCATTAATGAGATTTATAATCACATTACTTGAAATTATTATATAATTTTAATATACAAGTCAAATTGTAATAATAAGAAAATCGATGCCAAAATTCGGTCAATTAACCGAACTGTAAAACTGTAGTTATAAAATAGTAATAATAGTAATATTTATTGCAACAATAATTACAATAATATAATACAATTTATTGGCCAGTTATAAAGCAACATATAATTCTAAACATAAAACCAAACACAATAATAATAATAAAAAGAAAAGGCTGGTCAAAGGGCTATCGACCATTGGTCTTTCCGCCCAATAATTACAAAAAATAAATAAAAAGTGAGTCCTAAGTTTTTCGGCTCTCCTTTAATTCATTTTATTAAATTTAATGTAATACATGCATCAATCAGTTTCTAGTCATCATTGAAAACGATATATTTGTTTGAATTACTTAATAATACTGAATAATTGAATAATATTTTTCGCTGGGCAGAAAGACCTACTCGGCCCAATTAGGACCAATTAAATGAAGTAATATTTTCACTTTCCATTAAAAAAAAACTTTTCAACCTGAACTTAAATAAATTTAAATAAATAAAATGTTCAACTTCTTCAAATTTAAGTAACAAAACCAAACTTCCTTAAAAGACTGAACTAAAAATCAAACTTAAAGTAACTTCTATTAACAATACACCGTACATAAGAGAGATAAATAAATCATAAATATAATTGTTGTACAAAACAAAAATAAATCATATTTATAATCTCCAAGTAATTGAAAATTTGAAAGAAGCAGCGACGTCTATTGGTTCACGCTTGAAACTGGTGAAGAAGCTGCAGCATCTACGGTTAATACTCAAAGTAACCACCAGAGGAACGGCAGGATTCCTGCAATAGCAACCCCCGGAAACGACGAGAGATTCAAAAATACCGCATCGGAGCCGTAGCCACTGTACAAATAACGAAAGTTGAAGGGGGAACTAGCTTCGTAGCAGGAAACTTATTGTTATTATTCCGACGTTTTCCACTTTATAAATCGCATTAAGCTAATCACACGCGAGATCGTTATGAATGCAACAAAGTTAATGTGTCAAACGTGTGCGAGGCGAAACGCGCCTAGGCAGCACAGTCCGTCGCTAGTCCCCGGATCCCGGACCCCAGATCCTAGACCCCTCCACAGACGGGCAATGACAAAGTGGCCTCGTGCGTTTGATATTAAATTCACTATGCAATTGCCGATGTACACCATTAATTACACCAGAGCTGGAAAACTGAAAAGCCGAACCAAAACAAAAGCACAAAATAATATAAATATCCTCGCGTGAATTATTAAAATTACCGCCACGGCTTTATTTTTTTGTTGAGTAATGAGACCCGGAATAGGTTTAACATTGTCCACGCACGATAACGCACTCTCTCATAACATAAACCACTCCAGTGATTTAAAGGTGACAAAATGCAATTACATTCTTTTCGAATTCTGTATTTTCAGGATCATTAAAACCCGCGCAGTGTACATATAATGCCTTAATGGTGTTACAGCAAATGGCTTCCCATAACTTGAGAGATTAATGTAATCCAAGTTATAATTCAGTTACGGTCCGGTTTTATTGGCTGAAGAGATGATGATTTTTCTTGCGTTCCCCCGTCCCGCAGGGCATTATTAAACGTCAAGCCAATTAATAAGTGCGCTAAATCTAAGTTCGTCGCGGATTAAGTCTGCAGGAATTGATTTAAGGCCAATCCCCGTCCTTTATATACTGTATATAACATATCTGAGCTGGAGGAAGCGGTGTGGCATTGAATGCGTCCGTCTCCCGTTCGTTTGTCAGACATCATAATTATAAAGAGTTATGATAAGCTTGTAAGTAATTTATCGTTGTTAAAATTAATCACGGATAATGCGAGATCTGACGTTATAATAGGAGATCGAAATTTATGGCGGGCGCAGTGCGTTCACTTTGGTCGTGGACATTAATGCAGTCGTACGGAATCAACGGCCCAGAAAATTCGTCAGCCTTTTAAATCAAACGGAAAATAGGAACAAAAAGGCGCTACACGACTGACACGGCGAAAAACGAAAACAACCAAACCCGAAACAAAACCAAAAGTAAATGCGTTCAGCCTGTTGATTGCATTTTCAATCCATGCTCCGCTTCACAAGTGTTACATGTTACGGTTTAAACCCCTCTTCAAATATCCTAAGAAAAGCAGTTTGTATAATAATACATTTGTTGAATTTTAATATATATCCTGAATTTGCACGAACAGTCTCGTTTTTTTGCAATTCGAATTCATCCCGAGCAGCCTTAGGAGTTCGCTAAACTGTTTATAGTGCTAAAATGAGTAAAAAAGGGTATATTAGAATTGAAAATATGTAAATGTGCATTAACCCTACGTTAAATATTTTTATGTAATGTCCTTATGTTACCGGTAAATGACGGACAACCTCGGTCAGCTTTGAACCAGCATCTTTCGCATTGGATTTGAGTGATGAAGTGACTCTTAACAATTAGGCTAAGCCCCATATAAAATATCAAATTGACAGAAAGACTGGTCGATAGACCGATTACCCAATTTGGACTTATAATTAAGTTTAAATAAATTTTTAAAAAACTAATAATTAGATACAGAAAACGTCAATTTACCATATAAATTAGCACTAAAAGGTTCTCAAAAAATAAGAACATTGTCGTGAGAAATTATAAGTTAGTAAGCTTTAGTAAAGCTTATTTGGAAAATAAAAGGCACGAATAATTTCATCTTGAAGCAGGGTCCCACTTTTTAAATGATGTAGCATTTAATGCGGTTCATAAAGTATTTATACAGCATTGTCCCAATCAAATTTGTTTAGGCTCGACGCGGAGAGAGTTCAACCCTAGCGGCATTTTTTGCCGCTCCCAAAAAACCATCTACCACCGCAGGTCTACAGTTACAAATGGCCGTGATTATATAATTTTAATAATCCCCGGCAGACCTTTTCGTGTAGACGTGCGTTTGCCTGAAAAAAAAACAACAACATTGCACAAGAACTATTGTGGCCCTCCGTTGATTTGTGTACGGTTTCTAGACCATATGCGTGTCGTCAGCTGCAATATCATACATCAAATTGTAGATCCATATATTTCACAATATGAATTAATAAAGAAGTTACAACATAGAGTAATACCGTTCATTTATAGAAACATCATTAATTGGTTGTTCGAATAAAATATCTTTAAAATGTGCAACATTTAGTACATACCTACGTGAATAATTTAGATTACTAAATTATAAATAATTTGGACAGAAAAACTTTTTGTTTCTGTTTCTTAAGTTTTGAGTTTATTTTTGGTACTTTTTGTTGCAATAAATTTTATTATTATAAGTAATTATTAATTTGGATTTTGAAATAATTTAAACATTTAATTGCTGTTTCTTCAATATATATTCCATCATATTTTATTAATAAATTCATTCATTTTCTTACATCATTGTTGATGAATATGTAGATCTCCAGGAATTACTTGTTATGTCTTTACTATTGTACAATATTTCAATTACAGATAATATAGATAATTCAACAAGGCCAGTATATTTCCACCGTGAAATGCGACAACAAACGAAACAAAAAAAGGTATTCCATTTATCCGTCAGTACAATGTTAACCTTATTCAATGCAAATAAATGCGAACTGGAAAATGATATAATTGTCTGTTATACGGCGGCGATGCAAATTGAATAGCGCATTCAGATGTGTATGCAAATCGTTGATACTTAATTATCTCGACTGGATACTAGGTTTTCGCACACCATCCATATACCTTATTAGATAATAACCGACTTGGAGGTTTTGCGGCTCAGATGCAAACAATCATTATTAAATACAGGCTGTTTGTGTACGGCTGGTGCGAATTCGGGCCTCGGGGCCTCCTGCAAATTGAATAAAAATTACGGTCCTCGGGATGTGCGTGAAATGTATACACACTTATATTCTTTAGGGCAATTTTCAGAAGGAGAGACGCTCTCGTATTATTATTATTATTACATTCCCAATTATGGAAATTTCGCTTATTAAAAGCAAACAAAAACCAGCAGAGAGAAGATGAATGAGATATAACAGTTCATTTTTTCTTCATTTGGACTAATTATTATTTATCCGTGTACAAAGACCTATGGTCTATTGCCCTTTTCAGCAATAGCAAAATTTATATTTTCTATTTATTTTCTTTCTATTACCATTATTTCTTGTGGTTGTTGTTGCAATAAATATTATTATTATTTTTCAAAATTAGAATATTGTAATTATTTATTTTTATTTTCTATAGATAAATGAATATTTTCGTTTTTTTTCAAATGTATTTTCAGGTATTCGTGTTGAGAGAGGAAAGTAGGTTTCCGGGGGGTGTCTAGTTCCGAGTTCGACAGGACAAAACTGTGATTAAGTAGCGTGCAATGTGTCCACCGGTGGCACGGAATGTTCCAATTGGAGACCGCATTAAACTACGTCGCAAGTCATCGTATGACACGTACAGATGTGGTATTAGTTAGCACATTACTAATAGATACACTGTACGCAGGACCTTCCGGTCTATCCATCATCCTGACTACGAGGCACGCAAGTCTTATCGAAAGATAATATTATAACCCTGACAAATTCTAATGCATGTATGCACACCATACGGAGCCGTCCACTCCGATTTACAATGCACAGTGTATTAGGCATGTGACATCTGACCTGTCCGGAGAGGAGTCACGAGGAAACGGAAAATAGAGACGCATTCCTCGAGGCCCCGGCAATCAAATGTATTATTCCTCACGTGTCAGTATTCCTTCACTATACCGTTTACACTATTTATGATTATGACTATCATTTCATGGGCGTGCATCGATGCATATATTTTATGCATTCGATATTGGATTACCTCAGACTCCTATCTACATCTGAGCCATTACACTCCATCATATCGAGCGTTCACAATGGAATAATTAATTCGTATTCCATCCATAAACCAAAAAGGTGTTTATTGCCCAAACTGCAACAATGGGATTATCCACAACAAAGCAATGTATCACCTCACAACCATTACATTTCCCCTATTTGTAATATTTATTTTGATTACAACAATATACATAATACGCTATATTTTTCAACTTATCATTTACAGTGGAAATAAATACAAAATCTGTATTTAGAACGTTTGTAACAGACGATTATATAAGTCTTGTTAAGGTGATTCAAGCATCATCATTCTAACTTGGAATGAACCAATTCGGAACGTGAAATAATTAATTAATTATTTATGTTACAAACCAAATACAGTATTTGACTCGTTAATCTAAAACTTAGAGCCAATTAGGTTGGAATTCGTAGTCTAATTATAATTCGATTAGCATAGGCCATTTAGTGAGTGTTTACTTTTATCATCCACGCAGCAGCAACATCAATTCTTTTACATCCCATAAAAATGCTTACCGAAACGGGGACAAAAATGTTACTCGCTTTTTATGCTTCGCCTAACGATGTTTAAGTTTAAGAGCGAACCGCGATATCACTACACCGCATTTCAGCTGCCCCGTTTTTTTTTGCCCTTTTCCCTTTATCCTTGCTCGTTTGTTAGGCCTCGCGCGTTTAACGCTCTGGGTCGTAAAAAAATATCTTAACATACAATAAAACAAGCAATCACTTTAGTAGCGGTGCGCGCCTGCAAAGGCAAGGGAACCCCGTTTTACGACCCAGATTAATTGACGAAACTGCGACACCTCTGACACACACATAGAATGTGCACGGTGTTCCCTGGGAGACCCCTTTCGCTATCTACCCCATGGATCGCGCTTTCCACTTTTCCGCACTCCATCATCATGTCGCGCACCCCGCGACTTCTATTTACTACCACCGTGCTCAGAAAACAAATTAGGGAACTAATATTTGTACGTATACACAATTACTCAAAGAAAAAGCGCTACAATTTTAAACTGTCATTAAAGTATTAGCAGCAGTGTTTTAAAAAAATCTATGGTACATAACACAGAACTTAAAAAAATATAAAAACTTTTCTATTTTTTTAAATAATTTAATAAAAAAAATATTAATAAATGTTATTAATTAATATTTGAGGGCTGAAAGACCTGTGATCTATAGCCCTTTGCGGAAATAGCATTATATTTTCTTTTCTTTGTATTTCTATTATATTCATTTTACATTTTTCTTATAGTTGTTCTTGCAATAAATGTTATTAATATTCGAACAGTATTTTTATACTTCTTTATACTTTTATTATTCAATTATTTTTGTCAAATCTATATTAAAATGTAGAAGACTTATTTTTAAAAAAATCTGTTATAAACTAACAAAATTATAATATATTCCATACAAAAATATTTTATACGAATAATATAATAACAAAGGTTTTTTATATTATTAAAAAGCTATTGAAATATACCAGCATTTCTTTAAAAAGAACTTTGGCTGATCGTTAACTTAATTATAGTCACACATAATTCATGTTTTAAGGTCGTTGCAAGAGGTAATAAAGTAATTAAATAGCAGAAACGTAAACTCTGAATGTTTAAATTTTAAGCGCAGTGACATTTTAACTGGCAGTAACCTGGTTTTAATTACTTAATAATAAAGTGATTGTCTTCAATAGCGAATGTGTATTCGGTTTACTATGCTAATAAAGATGATTTAGAGTCGGACACAGAGAGCTTTTGTAGATTTGCAGTGAAGAAGTTTCGAATTTATAAAGGCACATTAATTAGCAATTATCTGGAATTTATGGGAAAGCTATTAGCAGTTGCAGTATCTGAAGCCCGTAAATTTCAACTTCTAAATGGAAAATGGCTCATTTATCTGCAGTAATTGTGAAACCGAAATGAGAGAAACTATTTCGTAAGGCAATTTAAGATTGGAGCGGATGAAAATTAAGTAATGTTTCGTGTTCATTGATTAATGTCGGATACCGGGAAGAAAAAGGAAAGACTTAAATGTTTTGTGTTTTATACTTGATGATGAATGCTTCTGAGAAAAAGATCTAATAAGAGGTTGGCAATATACGCGATGTTTGTAAAGTCATTTTTTAAAGTCTACTCCCTTCGACACCCCATGTGTCAAACTCGCTCGTAATAACTCAAGTCGGCAGTCAATACATAAACTCACCGGTGCCAACGTTCGGAGAGGGGAAGCCCTTTTCACATGTGATTCAGTGCAGCAACAAAGCAAGAAATAACGAACAATTTTTAATCACTCTTCTAAGAACCCTCCGGGCTGTGAATAAATCATGTATTTTTGCAACCTCCCCCACAATAATATCCGTAATCCCTGCCTAATGCAGGAATCACCATGGAATTTAAGCTCAATCTATCGGAACCCATAAACTGGAATCAACGATTGGGGATTATACCAATGGGGAAAAGCGCGAGTGCGGAGGGCCGACGCACAAAAGAAAACTTCATTACGGAAATTGCACTTGTTGCCAGAGCACAATAAGACCATTTTCGACGCCTTTAAAAATGAATGAATAACTTTCGCTTCTCGCTGGGATAAAAAGAAAGTAGGGAACGAAAGAAAAAATCTATAAATAGTGCTATTCGGTAGTTCGCTCAATTCACACATTGATCTTAAATCAGAACGGGATTGTAAAACTAAAACTAGTTTAGTCCAGTTTAGGTGCTTGGAACAGAACGCGTGGGGTTTATTATAATGTTAATGAGGCAATAAATTTTACGCGGTTTATGTTTGTACGCACGCTGAAAGGCGACCAGTTTCTATGAATAAATTAATTGAAATAAAACGCATTGTTTTGCGTACCCAGAAGAGTGATAAGTTATGGGTTTCGGGCCCTTGTGTCGACAAGATAACGCAATCAAGGGAGTGATTCCCAAGTAATTCTATACATTTAAATTGGCTTTAACACCGAAGACTCGCTGCTGCGACCCTCATTAAACCGTCTCATCGCAACGGCCGACCTCGGGATTAGAATTTGAAATATTTATTTATTTCGAAAAAAAAATAGGACTGGGATTAATAAGGTCCGCATCATCCCCCAAGCCAGATGACCAGAAACGTGTGCACGAACGAAGTGGTTTAACGACTTCATACCTGGCTCCATTTATTATATTATACTTCTCTTCCACCGTTGTTTCGTTTATATTTTGCCTTTTTATTTTCTGTTTGGGTATATCTCTGGGTCTCTGTTTCGTTTGTATGTATATACCATATTTTTTCCTGTTATGCCCTAGCATGATGGCGTATCTCTCCTCTCAGGTGTGCTCGTAAAATTAATTAAAATGAGTTTATTTTAGCGTCAAAACGCATGCGAGGCTGTAAATGTCATCCAGTACACCTCGTAAAACACGGATGTATGTTTTGTATGTGGATCCGGGCTCGGCTATTTCGCGAAAATTGTGCATAAACTATGTGTATGCAATGGCTCTATTTCACCTACTCCTGTAATTAAATTATACTACTTAAATACGGACGCGACAACTATTATAACCACCCTTGAGTTAATATTCCATAACTGGTTTTACACCATACAGTTTTACATACAAAGTCAATACGAATATCAATTGGTAATTTCAGTAACATATTGAGATTATATACTTGGACCGAAGTTTTTCTTCTCATATTTTCAAAATAACTAATTTATTTCAATCTCACATTAGGAAATAAGTAATATTATAATATGACTGGAATAAGAATGTTTTTTTTTGGGTAACTAGACCTAAATACAGGGTTAATGCAATAATAAATAGCATCTAAATGTAGGGATCCATCAGCAATATAGGTTCAACTAAATAGTGTGTGAATGGTCTATAACAATTAAAATATAATTTCCATATTTTAACCAGATTTTATTGTAAATAAATTACTGTTTATGATATATTTTTTTAATAATTTTAGAAAGTGTATTCAAATATAGTGTCGCTATTTTAACTAGATTTAATAATAAATAAATTTATGTTTTTTAAATAAATAATATGAATATTTCTTTCATAATTTTAGAAAGTATATTACATTATGAAACCATATAAAGTTTACAAATAAAATATAATTTAGTTGCATAATAATTGGAACGGTTCTTATCTTAACATATTTGCTGACTATGCAATTGTTGTTTGAAACCACAGCATATCTAGTAAATCCATACGTTCATTGGCAATTTATTTACAGCACGGCTCGTATATTATGCCCCTTCACATGACACGAAATAAATCTAAACAGTAAATAAATTACGTGTGAATATAAATAAAGTAACAAACAAACAAAAATCACGCTTTGCAATGTCTATACGTGCGCAATAATTCAGGAAGAAAACGATTTATCGAATTTATTTCGAAACGGTTTCCATTGTATAAAAGGGACCAAATGCGAAATGCCGTTTCCCGTGTTATTTGTCGATCGGATCAAATTCACGATAAAAGCAAATGTCAACGTCAACGGAGTGAAATGATAATTGCTATATCATAATTGTTTTCTGGAGAATAACCTCGGAGCTGTTAGAACATTCATGATTAGTTGCACCGAGATGAGAAATGGCTGTAAATGTCTGGTCATTATAAAGCGCGAGTAAATAGCATGAAATGTAGCCTTTGGCCGGATAAATTAACCAATGTTCCGTAATTTCACCGATTCGGAATATTCTACAATGTAAATAAATCTATACGTGACTAATTGAACGAAATTGAATCTGGTTCTTAAACGTTTCAACAAACATGCTCAATGATATACTCTGTGTATAGTTTTGTAATCCTTGAGCATAATATTAAATTTCAAACTATTTACATTTCAGTTTAATGTATCTGATTATGCAATGAAAATGAAAGTTATATATTTTATTTTTAGAAGTGCGTCTGATCCACAATAAAATATGATAATTAAACAAGTATTATAATAACTTAATATTAATTTTTAGAAAAACTAAAGAATAATTACAATATTAAGTATAAGAGAATTAATATATTATTGATTAATAACTTTGAGTGGTGTACTTGTCTTTTCTTGAAGTTAAATCTTTGTATTATTCGTATTAACTTTTCTCATTTATTTATATCCTGAAATGTTTATTTTGGAGCCAAGATTATGGAAATTTAGCCAAGAAAATGTAATAATTGATTAAAATATTTGAAATATTATAAATATATCTCGAAATTTCGTTTTTGGAGCCAGCATAATGGAAATTTAGCTACCTACAAAACTTTAAAAATCGACGAACGAAATAAATTTGAAGAATTCTAAATATGTGCCGCAATTTTTATTTTTGCAGCCACGATAATGGAAATTTATCAACAGAGATTTAAAGGTATGAAAAATATTTGAAAGATTCTAAATTACAATGTTTGCTGTTGCGCAAACACGTTTGATTGGTGTCTGATGGAATTACGGTACCACACGGACGGTTTGCGCAATTAATATTTTATTTGTAATCGTTCCGATTCCGAATTGCGCAAATCTGGCGTGCAATTAAACGAGATCCGCACAACGTGAATGCCTGCCTATCCCATTCGGCCGAATGCATTTTCCTCATCCATGATCAAGCATTGATGTCGGGCAACAAAAGAAAAAGTAATGCAACAGGAGTGCACGCTATTCGAGAGCGTTACGTAAGAGGCGCCCGAGACAGAGATGGCCGCTGGACCTGTGTAATAATGTAACCGGTGCATGGAGCACAAGGGAACTGAATAATTGAGGTCAGAGGCGAGTCTTCACTTACTGATTGAAACTTGAAACAATAAGAGTTAGTAGACACGAACGCCGTACTGTTTATATAAGTGACCTATAACCTATTAACAGCGGGGAAACTCTCCGGCAACGGATCAAAATCTATCCTCCCATAGTTATTGCATGTGAGTGTTCACATAAACCAGATATTACCAAAAGTTACAGTTTCTCAAACTCAACTAATTCAAATAACTTTTTTCCATTTTTAATATTGTTTACTATGGTATTATTTTTTAAAATTATAAATCTTAATAAGTATAAAATTGTTATATCATTAGATTAAAGTTAGATTGCACAATATTTAATTAATATTTAATTAATGGAACAATTAAATGAATAAAATATTACCATATGTTTGCATACAATCATTAATAAAATAATTTGTTTCATGCAATTAGTGTTCTTTTTATTAACCTGTAACTGTGTTTACTCAATTTATTTCGTTAAATTGCTATTAAAGAATATTTAAGATAATTTCTTTTCTCTTTTAAAGAAAACCCATAATTGGTCTTTTTTATTACTGCGAAGTATAACGTTTATGCAACGATTATATGCAATAAATTAGTTGGCATTTATTATTTTATGTAAGTAATTTGCATCGAGTAGTGAACGGGAAAAAAAGCGGTCAGAACGTGTTTCCATTTGTATATATACAGAGTGTCTCAAAAATATTGTTCCATACAAATAATTATGTTTCATTGTTAAAAAACACGAAAAATGTCAATTTAATTGATAATATAATTTCAAAAAACTATTATAAGTCAAAAAAACAGTGATCCTTCGCAGCAATAGCATTTTTTGAATGTTTCTTTTGTATTTCTTCGTTTTGTTGCATTGAATATTTTTTAATAACATTTATTGCAACATCTAGAAGAAAAATATAAACTGAATATAATAGAAATACAATATAATAGTATTTCTGCAAAAGGCTATAAGATCATTCTGTCCGGAAAAAGAAAATTTTGGTGCAAAAGGCTATTGATTTCTGCCCAAATATAAACATAATCATAGTTGAACTTTACCAATAGCTTTTTAGATGTAATATTTGTTGATTAAATGAAAATTATTATAGTTAGGCAACAATGTTTAAATAAATAAAAAATAAATAAATATTTTAGTAATTATATAATGAGAATTTCAAATATTTGTTTCAGAAATGTTCGTATTAATCATCGTCGATAAACATGCATTCCAATTGTATATAGGAACAGGAGTAGTATTAATTTAAAATATTATCATGGAATTCTTTACAGGTTGCAACGCATTCGCAACATTTCCATGGGCAATAGTTCATTGTAATTTATGTAGACAAAGAGTGGTAATAATGGTACAATAGATAACGCAACGAAAGGATAGGAGGAAAACATGGTATCGCGATAGTGACCAGTGTTATTTATGAAAATAAAAGAACAAAAATAGCCGCGTCGTTTTCCACACGTGGACATAAAAAGTAATGGCGTATTAAATAGATTTAATTACTCAAAAGGCGCATTAGTGAGTACTGAGGCCATGCCAGGTAAAATGCCGTGATAAGCGGCTGAATGCAATTTGACAAATTGCCTTTTTGACGGGGGTGGGTTTTGGGTCGCGTGCGCCTGGATACGTGTGTGTGTGTGTGGTCCTTTTTAGGAACGGGGGAAAAACTGGGAACGAAAAAGAAGGATACGATAAAGCCCTTATCACGGTGGCCTGGAATTTAAAGCGGGACACGCCAACGATTCCAAAATTATTTATTTTCCAGTGACAGCCTACAACTGCAGTTGGAATGAATATATGGACGGTGAATTCCAAGACTGAGAAGTTCCTGCCTTCATTTCAACCTCGATCTTGAATACAGCTTACCTTCTTACTGTACGTTCAATGGTGGCAATAACAAAGTGCAAGAAACAGTATAATAAAATAAATGCCGTGCCCCATGTTGCCCCACGGCAGGGGGACCAGGCGTAATCAAACGGCACTTTTTTATCGCCTGTTTTTCCTTATTTTACCGCTGTTTTATTTGACTTTAAACGAACATTTATGGACATCTTATCGTTCCATTTATTTTTATTTATCGATGATGGTGGCCGCTTTGAATAAATAACTAACCATTCCATTCTAGCGATATCAATTTTAATTTTATTGCCAACCCCCATGGCGTCTCCAACAATCCATTATTACGTATTATAAATAACCACGTGGTGCGTGTGCATTACACAGCATTACATTTTATAATATAAACTTACATATTTTCTTAAATATTCTTTGAATTAATCAAAATAGAACTGGACATTGATAAATTTCATATAATACTAATGAAAGGTTTAAATATACATATTTTTAAATGATAAATTTCCCATTATGTTTAATACGAACGTAGTATACTTTCATGTTTGTAAATTGGCTAAAAAATATATTTTTTCATATCTCAACAGCTTAAAATAAGAATTCGCTCATACCCAGTCATGTTTCATAATGAATCTGATTAAACTAACGTCGCAACCATGTTAATATGAAAGATAAGCCTTTTTTACATTTTATGTGTAGGTAATGTAAAAAAATATGATATATTTGCTAAAATTTGATAGAAGAAATACATAATGTTTACATATATTATTCTTTTGTTCCAGGTTTAAACACCTAAGTTATTAATAATTCGTAATTTATACTGAATTATACTTTACCATGTCGTTTTGCATTGTTTCTGTTAAAATATAAAATCGTGAAAACTTTTGACGGCAGAAAGAAAAATATGTACAATGCTTCCGACAGTTCATATTCTCTCTACAGTCCGATTTGGAAAATTAGAAACAAAGTAATTTATATTTGAATAAAAATATTCTAAAAAATTAGTACACAAATTAATATATAAATGATCGTTTGCTCTATATAATTCCTCTTTATATGCTTAATTATTAAGTTCATCTAATAGTCAGGTATCAAACAGTCAAAACTTGACTGACTTGACTTTTTGAATATTGTACATTGAGATTTTATGTATAATTATGTATAAATATTGCAATTTTTTAAATTGAATACCCGTACTATTCAAGGTATTCAAGTATATTTATTTAAAAAAACACTGCTATTACTGTATTTGATTATTAGAAATTGTACATTCCATTTTCATTTCCGAATAATATGTACAAATATGAAATTTTAATTGAAAAACATAACAGAATCATGTATAACCCATATATTTGAAACAAAATACTGAAAAAAATAGCTGCAAAAAATAAAAATTAAAAATGGCATTCGCAAATTGATCGTTGCAATAAAATTACTCACACGAGTATTTTGTTGTGTATATGTTTTTTTCTCTCTCTTTCTCTCTCACTATGTTTGTACATTTTGCTTTTATTGTGTTCAGTTTTATGGGAGAAAATAAAAATCACAAAAACCAATGAGTGTAACTATGTTGCATCGCGCATTTGAAAATTTCGCACGTCCGTCGCAATTAGTTATTTATTCCGAAAGCGAGTACTATTTAAAAATACACGCATCGATGTAAACTGCATGCATCGCATAGTAAATTCCCAGGTAAAATAAACCGCGTTAACAATAACAAACGCTATTTCCATATTGGTTGTAACAACAAACGCCACCGTATTATTATGCGCGCTTTCATAAAGGATTAGATATGTTCATTAATATGAAATGAACCAACATTTTTGTGTGTAACTACGTGCAAAAACAGTTGAATATCCAATCCCAAAATTAAATTATTTCACGAACTACAGCTGAACCACGTACTATATAACACGTACATTGTTCCAAGTAGATGCCGCACAAACTTTTCAGTTAAATAAACTTAACGTACCAATGATAAACAATAATTACTAAATAAATATTGTACATTGTATTTATTACAATTAAAATATATTTATACTGAACAATTATAACAAAATTTCTTAAAAATAAAGTCCATTAACACACTGTTATTGTCAGGACCAGTAAAAATGCAGGTTTTCTAGTTTCGTAAAAACCGAGTTTTTCGTTGTGTGCTGGTAGAAGTTGGGTCACTATTTTATAAGGTTTTTTTTTAACAACGGATAATATTACCATCATCTTTGTTTCAAAACACACTTATTATTTTTCTTTTTTATTGTATTATACGGTTGGTTCACAATTATAAAGAAAATTGTGATTTATTTTGTTGCCTAATAATAAAATGTATGTTTGGTTTGCAAGTTACATCATTTCAGTTTCCCTTGTCGAGAGATATCACTAAATGTGGAAACTTTTCTAATAATCAAGTAATAGTTGATAATTCTCTAAAACAGTTATAAACTTTTATGTGCTACATCAACGCAACTTTACATATTCATTGGATTATGCTGTATAATTTGAGTTTGTATTCAAATTTTTAATAAATTACATTGGTTAGTCTAAAAGTTATAGACTTTTCTAAAAATGTTAAATTTCCTACATGGCTGATTAAAAATCGCCCACGTTAGGCTCCATAGGAAATATCCCGCATACAATGTGTTAGGTGGAAACAAATTCAATAAAATGAAGAAATACAAAAAATACGCTATTGCTGCAAAGGGCTATAGTCCACTGCCTATACATAAAATGCATATATTACCCGATTCCACAGATTGCAATTATAAATGAATGGTTAAATTGACCTAATTTACTAAATAACGGTGATTTAAAAAATGCATATCTAAATAATAAAAGCGGATTTCCCATAGTTATTTCTCACCTTCCGCTTTCACATATGATTATTATTATTAGTACGGTAGTTAATTTTTTCGTCGCTAATGAAGAGCGGAATTTTTAATTAAAAACCCAACGTTTTGATTGGAAGCGCTTTTTATAATAACCTTCTTTTTGCGTTATTCACGTTGTATCAATGTACCTTAATACCCTACTCCCTCCGGTGTCGCAAAATTTTTAATGAAATAATAACATTCCGCACTCGGTTATATTATCGAAACTGGTTCGTTTTTTTTTTCACTTCCTCCTGTTCATCATCTTCCACCACGACGGGCAGAGTTTTTCATCGTACCATGCCCCGAGAATCGAAAACCCAAGAGAAACATATGATATCTTCTCGACAGAATTAGTATTCACGTCGTGAGGCGTAAGATCAGGACATTATTTTACATATACATTTATTCGATTCTCTCGTTTTCAATTTATTTTTGTATCTTCTGCCCTTCTCTCTTCGCGGCGAGTGAGGAGGGATAGGAGGAGGAGGAGAAAAAGGTTATACGTCTCCTTTCATGCCCATTCCAATATACTGTATGTACTTACTTATACACTAGGCAAAGCGTTTTATTCAGTCACATTACATTTGGTTTGGGAGAACTCGACGGCAATTCCGCATGCATAAGATATACATCGGCTGCAGTGGACTTAGCTTAGCTGCAGCACATTTCCGACGTTTCACCAAACGTAAACGCAAACGTTGCGCAATCCTCCATAAATTTCTTCTGCACATTACATAATGACCGTGTGCGCTGCTTATTAATAATAGAAACGTACCGCATTCATTCCATTGGCTGGACTCTTTTAATTTATTGTGCATTTGCGTTCAGTGCATTCTTTGGACCGATGCATAAATTATAATTAAGCTTCTAATTAATAATCTACAAGTTAAACACACGTTTCCCACCTGCACGTCGTTTAACGTCCAGCGTTGATTCATGGAGCCACTTTCATAGAACTACTTTCAATTCGGTTCGATCCAATTCATTAATATCCAAGTCATTAATACTAATCATAAGTAACTTCATACAAGTTCTACAACATATTTTGAAACAATATCTAAGATCTAAATACTACAGCAGATGAAAAAAGTTATGATACTCTGTCGTTTTTATAATAATATAAACATATTCATAGTTAATACACTTAATTGAACTTAAAATACACTTAAATTTTGATCTTCGCAAAATGTGTTTTCTATAGAAAGTAAAGTTATATTATGGTATTCCTAAAAACTATCTGTAATATTCTTTTGTTATTTTAACTTAATATTAATAGTTTATAATCTTAGATTTAAAATTAAGGACTGATTTGGGGTTTCAGGACTTCGTCAGATTGACCGATCTTAATAACGATACTTGTAGCATTCACTATACGCGTTTACGTTTATACAGTTATTTATACTTGTTTCGATGCACAAGTGCTTACACAAGTTACTTGCCAAATATTACTAATTAAAACTAAGCAATTTGTAATGATTTAAATATATAGAATGTCATTTGTTATTAAAAAACATATTTTTTCTAAGTTGGAGTGATTAAGTGCGATATTTAATTTAAAAAGTAGTAAGTATTTATATAGAAGGGAATACATTATAAAAAATATATATAAAAATATGGTAATTAATTTCTCAACAATATAAAAAGTACTCATTAAAATTAACTAATTGTTTATAGTTATATACCTATAATTTCAAGTCGTTCAGGAATATAAATAAAATAAATCTTTTATTCTATGAAAATATAATATAGACATAAGTCATTAATTACTAGTGTTATACCTTACTCCAATACTGAATGAACCAATTTGCTAATTCCTTTCTTATTTATCGTCGGAGCTAGAAGTCCATTAACGAAATTAGTCCAGGATCTGATGGTATGCCGTGCATTAGTGGAATATATATCCAAGTAAACGTCAAAACAATTGTGTAAATTTCACTGTTTTACAAGATTAATATGATCTCGAGTTTATATAACCTCGGTACCCCAATGCGATTACCTCTGTAATTATGCATTTGCAAGCTCATATTTCACAAGACTAATAATCGCCTTGCACATTTTAACCGGTGTCAACTGTAACATGGATAAGAGAGAAAGACGAAAGCTCTGCACGAGAACAGTTAAATTAAAACTCGCTTAGAACAACCGTAATTATATTTTAATTAATACTATCGTCCGCTGAAAAGTCACTACTTCCGGTACAAAATGTTTTCAGTATTCAATGAGATTTATGGATAATTACATGAAAAAGAAAATATTCTGGAAATTGAAGTGAGGCTACTTTTTCCTTTCCCATGAACATAAAAATTCCTTTCCTACTGCAATAAATTCGTTTTGAAGCGGACACCATAACTTGCTCGTCTTGTGTATTTACGGCTCACAGCAGATTTAATATAGAGATTAAATCAGGAAATATTCTAAATTTATGTATAAATCTACATGCATAATAGAATTAAAAAACACATGTTATGCTCTGTGATAAATATCTTGGAGAAAATTGGTTTGGAAATGGAAAATGGAAATAATTTACTTGACCTAAATTGAAATCCCAACAAATTACAAAATATAATTATAATTTATTTATTCTATAGGTGAAACATTAGATGAAGTTATTTATCATCAACAAATGTTATTGTATAACTACATACAAGAACCATCCATTAAATTATAATTAGGTGACTCAATTTGATTTCCAATTACAACACACGATTTTGTGGTCTCTTTCAGAGCATTTTTCAGTGCTTCTGGACTGAGGCCATGGATTCCTAACAAAAGCAGTCTTCAATTGATTAGTTGTCAATAGGAAACGGTTCCAATTGTATAAATGTCCTAACGGATAGATTATAAATATCGTTCCAAAAAGACATACAAAAAAGTATAACAACAAAAAAATATATAAAAGTTGTATGTATTCTACTCCCTGCAGTTGAAAATTTGAAGTATAGGTTTTTAAAATAAAGTTGGAAAAAAATATATTTGCTAAAATGCGTTTATAATGAACTGCGGTAAGCGAAGGGGAGAAAATCCGCTATAAATACATAATTCCTTTCCTCCCGCATTGTTATGTAAATTATCATATGAAATCAATCATCTGGTAATACCACTTTTCGCATGCAATTCCGTATTTATTTTCGATTATCTTTTGGGAAAAATTGAAAGTAGACGAGAAAGGAAAAAGCACGACGCTTGCGGAAAAAAAAATGATTTCAGTAACGCCACAAAACGATTTAGTTTTGGTTCCACGTGGGATGCGGGGGTTAAATAGTGCACCCTTCGTTTTACTTGTGTATGCTTTTTTTTCTTAAGAATTGGGGGAAACAAACATTAGGCCGAAATCCCACAACGCATTTATGCACAAAGTTTTCCCCTCGAATAGAAAACGAAAGTTCTTCTATAAAAATGCTATTTATATTCTAATAGAAAAATACAAAACTTTATTTTATTCAGTTTAAATGTGTCTTATTTTGATTTTTTGTTTAAATGTATCTATTTTGATACATTTAATAATATCAAATGTTTATTGTAATAATTAAAAAAAATACTAATTACTAACAAAAAATAAATAAAATAAAAATTTCTTGATTAATTATAAAAATTTACAATTGAATTCGATTTCAATAGATTTATTATAATTGCATATTAATTTCTATGAATCCGAAAAAATGCATTTTTTACATCAATTTTATATTTTGAAAAAATGATTTGATTAACCAAGTGTAACATGGAGTACATTACCAACAGGAGAATTCACGATGATCTTCAAATAGAAACAACGGAGATAACCATTATGAAATACCAAAAATTATTTATTTTAAATAAGGAAAATTAATTGTAAATAAAAATAAACGTTATAAAACAAGATATTTCGATCAAATAAAGCTTCAACTGACATGTTCGATGTTAAAATGAAAAATAAACTGTCATTTATTCGATGGCAATAATACAAAGTCGCTTCTTTTAACGGGCCGACAGTTATCTGATGTTATCGATCTGTCGAGTGCCGGAATAAATTGAATCCAATGTGTAATTCTGAGATTTGTTGGAGAATAGTACGGTTTCATAATCGATCTCCTTCAATGTGACTAGATGGAACGTCTCACGCAACCATAGATTTAATGATTGGAATGATCACACTTCCACTGATTGAAAAAAGAGAGCATATAATTGAAAGCGTGTGAATGTGATCAATATGAATTTAATAAGGCAACGATTGATCAAAAAGCACGAGCCGCGCTTATCGTCTGGACGATCTGGAAGCGGACCGCGGTCATTAATCAGCTGGAAACATATGTTCCTAATCATGTAAATGGTATACCTGCATCGAAGTATTTGCAGTGATCCGACTAATAGCACAGAGTGCATACAGTATATGCATACACACGGGTACAGATAAAATCTGGAGGTTTACAAATATGGCGAACAAATCAATCTGACGTCAGAGTGCTGCGTACTGTTATGAACAGAACAGAACAGATTGGGTCTGCGATTGCAGAAGGAATCGTGCAGGTTTATTGGCACACGGCCGGTACGTAAACGAAACAAGTGTATTATTATCTGATAATGCGAATAATTCTATGGCGTTTGCAAAACAGAATGCATAAGAATACACATACACATAAGTGGCAACTTTCAGTTCGCACGAATACTGTTGAGAGCTAATTATTTCTTGTGTTCTCCAATAAACACCGCGCGGAATGCAATTGTTGTTATTGATTTTCTTTGACGGCTTTCATGCTCTTTGTTTTTTGGTTGTTGTTGTTGTTGATGTTTATTTTTGTAGACTGAAGCAAGAGCGTTTCCGTGCAGGATAATTGACCGTACTTTGTAAGGTCATTATGTGGCGAGATTGATAAAGCCGTATTAAATGCAATTTATTCATGGAACATTTCGAGTTGACTTCACTTCTCATGTTTTGTTGTTGTCGTAACTAAATTGCCTTCGAAATTATAATAATTTATCGGGGCAATCCGCGGATGCATCATTAAATTTACCGTTTTCGCAATAACTCAAGATAATCGGGTTGGAAATCGGAGAATCAGTACCGAAATTCATTCCCAGAAATAATGGGCTCGGAACTCAAAATAAAGTGACTTTTTCAGAATGTACTTATATACCCGGTCGTCGTCCAATTATTCAACAAAACAACAACAACAACAACAAAAACATGATTTCGTCAGACGAATTATTGGGATGCAGATAACTTAAAATATAGAAAGCTCATATCCATCATCCATAAATTTCACGCCGCATTTGAGGCTACATACATCTCGCCGGGAGACGGCGGAATTACCATTCCGGTATGAGCGAGTGCGTTTAATTAATTTAGACGAAGATGCAGGTAAACCGAAACGATCAAATAGAAAGATGACAACAAAGACAAAATCAATTAACTTCGAAATAAATCTTTCGCTGAAATTTATACACGCGTAGCATTCGCGAAATAAAATGAAATGCGTCCAGACGTTGCGTTTCGTTCCATGTCCATCGGACCAAATGAAATTTATAGCAAACCCGTTTTGGCTCCTATCGCATATAATTGAAACTCGCTCCGCGAAATAAACTGAAACGAAGAGACGCCGACCTAGGGAATGCAATTTAAACTTATTTGTTTATTTGTGCTGCTGTTGTTGATATATATAGTTTTTTTTAGTTAGCGATCACTTTATTTTAGTTTTGCTAAATCCAATTTTACCTGCGTTTCTGTACTGCATAGCGGTCGATATCAATTGCTTGTGTGTTTGGTGTATAGAATTTCTCACTTTCTGGCCAGAGAATTACAGAAAACTATGCAACGAAAATTAGAATTTTAATAATTCTGTTATGTTGTTGGGAAAGTTATTGCGGTTTTACATGAATACTGAACTGTACTTTTACACATCTAAGTTCAGACTTAAACCATCTTATTGTTATATATTTGGATAGCAGATCAATTTGTGAAAAGATTTGTTTGATTCTGCACAATAGGTTTTAATTGGTTCCCTATCAAATATGGAAAATCAAAAAATACATTTTCGTTATATATTACTATTTTACTATCGAAAAGTTAATATGTTGTTAAAGCAAGAAGAAAAAACAATTTGTATGGATTGACATGATGCCAGTGCTAAAACTGGTTTGCGCATTCTCGTTCCGGTAATTTTAATGTTGAAGTTATACAATGTTCTGAAAGCTCATTTGAAGCTAATGAAGACAAAAATATGGGCATTGATTGAAGCAAACTGTCGTATAACAATTCATGAGATCCTTGTAATATTAAATGTACCGAATTTGAACATCCATGTTTTTACTGAAAGAAATTTACTCCGTCGCATATACTTCTATGATTTGCTACTCAAACGTTAATAAAATGATCAATATTCTCTAGATTTTGTACTTTCGGATTATTACTTGTTCCGGTCTTTACTATTTTTTTTTCGGACGAGTAAACCTTCATAAATTACTTATATCAGTTTGTTGCTAGTAAAGACCAGAAGTTTTATAAGCGTCGAATTGTGGTATGACCAGAAAGATGGAAAATATAGTGGACTAAAATGGAGGATATATAATTCCATACAAAAATTATACACAGTAAGAAAATAGTGTTTAATATTCACCGAAAAAAAAAACGAAATAACTTTCCGAACAACTCAATAAATATCTATCTATCTTTTTAGTTTATTCGGTAATCGGTATTATAATAATATTTCTTGAAATTTCGTAAAGCTAAACAAAACTTCAATTTAGTTGTATGATTGAATTGTTAGAGAATTATACTAAAATACAGATTTAGATATAATATTTTAACTTCCATTCACGTTTTATGTAAATAATATTTTGAATAATACTTAGAAATAAAGTATGGCAAATGTACAATGTTAAAGGACAAAATACTTTTCAAAATAAACTGTTGGAAATAAACCGACTGCAGCGGATTACAAAATGTATTAAAAAAAGTGCTCGATGTGATCAATTAATACTGATTTTAAATGCAAATCCTTTGTTTACAGACGAATAGAAATACTGGGGACAAATTGGCGGATCGCAAATGAAGATATCACAATAAAGTGGAGAATGCAAATCTGTTAAGTAAATATTGGAAGCCATAAAATTAATCTCTTTATGCAGTATCCCGTAGGTGTCTGGCCGATCGAAGGCTTAATGCATCCAGATCGAACGTTACACGGTGCAAATTGCCACCGATAATAAACACCTAGGCATCAGGTACCCCACCGAACCCATAAAACGACGAGACCGCATTATTTATGCCTGAAAATAGATGGCGCAGCGCTGGTAATTCCGTACACGTAAAATCTCCGGCTGTAAATCGTAATGGCAGAATACTATTAACATGGGATAATATTCATATTATATGCGCCAAAGTCCGCCGAGGATAACAGTGACAGTGGATTGAAACATCGCTTCGCATCAAAGCGGTATTAAATCATTCATGGCCACTATAATTAATGAAATCTATTGATCACAATATCGTTTCAATTGCACATGTACAATTGTTCATTTGAATTGTTCTATTATAACATATACATTAACTAGCACTTAAAAGACATATGATACCATTATTAAATTGAACAATATTTAACCATTGCTTTAATACAACCTTTACCAACCTGGTGTGTCCCGTTTCATTTTTGATCTGCAGCTTCAGAATGTATATTTTTAACACTTTGCTGCCCAGTGACTTATTACTACGTTTTTATTTATTAAACATCTGGTAGCAGTTGCTTTAATATAAAACACCATTAAATTTTAGATTTGTTAGGGTTCACTATAAACTTGAAAAGCATCTAATTCCGTGTAAGATATTATATCTTAAACCTAGCTGTTAATTAGTCATAAAATGTGCTACTTATTTCACCGTTCATATTTCTTTCAGACCAATAAAACATTGAAATCTATCCAAATTTATAATCAACTATTTTGCATTAGGAATACAGATTATAAATTACATTACCATTTTGAGAATTCCAGTCAAAATAAATGACTGGTATTGGTATACATTGCCATTGGTATACACAAAACAAAATTAATCATATTACACTTTCAGTTGTAGCTGAAAAAGTGATCACATCGTTGTAGAAAATGTAACAGGAAGTAGGGATTGATTATAAAACCAATCACGTTCACTACCGTGGAAGACCTAGTTAAAAAAAAAACAAGAAATAATGAAACTTTTAAATAGTTATAGATTTAATTTCTAAAAAGTGAAATGTTTAAATGTTTGGGAATCTCCGTTAAAATTTATGGAATGATAAACTGAAATTAGGGAATAAAAAATATTTGCCTTCATTATTTGACACAATCAAAATTGTCACAAAACTGAACATGTTTTAATCTAATCTCATGTTGCTTCTTTCCACATACGTGACATTAGATATGTTTGCTGCTGTCAGATTCATTTCAGTGTCAACGTGATATCTATGATATCCAATAGAAGTTGATACATCAAAAAGATATCTATTTACCATGTCACGCATAGTTAATATATTTAGAACACAAGCTTTCAACGTCTACTGTTATACGATACACATTTTATCAAGCCAAATTTAATGTATATCCAATAATATCTTACTTAACAAACATAATTTATTGTAAACATGCACCTACATATAAACTAAGAGTTATCCTTTCATTAGCTTTCTCAGTTATTTATAATAATAATACTTACTTAAATAATGATGTTATTATTATTGTTAAACAAAAGCATATAATATAAATATAAAATTACATATAATAACAAAAATACTTCTATAATCCATTTAATTAAATGTTTAATACCACACCTTGAATGGAATTGCTTACATCCATACTAATAGCATCAAATAATGGTCGTATTCTTAGAATGGAATTGAATTTCATAACTAATAGTATTTATTGTAAAACAATGTTTCGACGAAACACCAGAATCGTGTGAGGTGAATAGAGATTACGATCCTAGGTTTATGCTCCTTTGTCCGCTGAAGATCCGGCACAAAGGAAATAGCAATTAACATAAAAGCCTATTTAATAAACGTTGATTTATCAGAAATGGTGAATGGGGGGGCTGAGACCAACACGAAATCATATGTTAATAAAACATTACAATAAGAATGGCGCTATTTGATGTCACATTAGCTTGAATACATGTATATAAATCTGTTCATTTAAGTCTAGTTAAACGAAACCAAACAATATTCACCTAGTCTAGAAGACGTTGAAAGCGTGTAAACAAATATAGAATGGGAAGGTATTTTAATAAACATACAAAGCGTATTCATATAATCCTCTTATTCTAATTTAAATAGCAACTAGTCCGAAGACTGGATCAGATCAACAGTATCAGTGTCAATCACAATTAAAACAACTGATTACTTTTGTAAATAATTCACATTTGTGAGAATATTACTTATAGAACATATTCATAAAGTTAATTAATTGATTCAAATCAGTTACAATCTACATAATTAACATATATACCAGTATTAAAGGCAGTAAATGCAACAGTTAATACAATTAATGTTATATAGATATAAATTTATAATGGTAATTCCATAAGTAAACGTTTATTTCCTATAATCCAAAAATTATCCGTCACTGACTCAGACTGTTCGAAACCGTACTAATTGTGTATACATAAAAAATAATTTCACAAAAAGATAATAATCTTTAATGAATAAAGACTTTTATTAATTAAATTTATTTTTATTTTGCTCAATTTAAACGGAACTTTAGTAAATATAGATTAATCTCTAGTAACAGTTAAAATAAAGCAAAGTTCCACTAAACTTTTTAATTATACTTTATGTTATGCAAGCAACAATGTTTCAGAATTACTACTTATTCTTAATTAATCAAAGGAGTTTTCCCCACTGTTTGTCTCTACATAACGATGTTCCGGCTATGTTTGTTTGTATTTGTCGGGGCTCTCTTCTTTCTACTTATTTTAAATTAAAGGCAAATGAGCCGAAGATAAAAGTGCGAATGTGTGCGCTATTAGAACGCACCCGGACCTGGATGAAAGCCAGGGAAATTGTTAGTCCCAACATTGACACAATGCAGTGAATTGTATTGGGTGTGTTTACAAAATGTGCAAACACTCGACTACGCTCACCAAGTTACGTGTAATTACGTAATTGTGAGACAGCCGGAGACCGTGCTTTGCATGCAGCTAGATTACACATTTAATTTGTCTACGAATAAATTAACGAATTTCAAATAAATTTTTCATATTTAAACAATACATTTGATACTAATAATTAGTCAAATTTAAGTTATCTTTTAATTAGTTCATTAAGATATTGATTTGGATTTATAAAAATGTTTTTGATTCAAAACCATTTCCTATAATGACATGCAACAAACAGTATAAAACTATTAATCAGTTCATAAAACACATCGAACAACAAATATTATTGATAAGTAAAATAATATAATTAAACTTTTGACAAAAATTAGAAACTAATGTTTAGATTATTAAAATAGTAACTGGAAAGAGATACATTAGTAAATTTTATGAAACTGTCATCATCGATAAATACAGTTTACTTATTGTAATTATTTCTATTATTTTTACCATTATTTCATATATTGAGTATTTTTTTTGTATGGATTAAATTCGAAAGTCAAAACTGAAACGGATTATGTTTGTAGTTTGAGGGCACAGTATAAAGTTTGCTTTGAGAATCAATCATCACTTGAAACTGTATACTCTTATTGTAGTGGAGGTTTTAATGAGAAATTCCAATCAAGATATTTACATAGGATTTTGTATGATATTTGTTGTCGTATTACAGAATTGATTACCAATTAATTGATATAAATGATGGTGTTGCAAAAGTGTGAGCTGATTGGTGATTGAATTGCAAATGGACCGTGTTCGGCGCCCACACGGACAAGCAATTAAAAAATACTTAGCGCATAAAATGAATGCAGCAAGCCAATGAATTCTTTGCATGTCGTTATACAGCACGTGTTGCACGAAAATGCTCCATCACAAATCATACAGCTTTCTGAACATAATCTTCTCGCAGTAAATTTCGTTCTTATCCAAAAAGCTTTTATCGTAAAAATCTTCAGCTTATTGGTAATGCATTTTTGAAAATGTCTTCACATTTTAAGGTGAGCATATTTTATGTACATAAACCATGAAAGCTTTGCCACTTTTCTTTACCGATTTTGGTAAAACATGATACACCACACTAATAAAACAAAGATTTTATTCACATTTTATGCTTTATACGTTACTAAGCATTAAGTAGTGTGCAATTTTAGTATAGAGTATAAAAGCACTCCATAGTTAATTTAGTGATTTGCAGATCAATGATTGAACATTCCCTTTTAATATATTTAGTTTCAGAGTTATTTCATCAAATTGATTAATAGTAATCAAAACATTCCATATATCGAATCATGTGATAACTTACATCAGGAGATTACTGAATGAAAGTAATCATATTTCGCTGTCACTCATTCTATTGAAAAAATAATTGGATTTCTTTTTTTCAATGATTTCATTGACTTTATTGACCTCAGCCCAGCACTCTTTAATGAACCTAACTTCGAAG
The DNA here is from genome assembly GCA_018845635.1 of Nicrophorus orbicollis. Lineage (NCBI taxonomy): Eukaryota > Metazoa > Arthropoda > Insecta > Coleoptera > Silphidae > Nicrophorus > Nicrophorus orbicollis. Next base: position 388,051 of record JAFMTC010014004.1, on the reverse strand, counting down.
TTTATGATGATTGCCTTACTGAAAATAACCTCTTCGGAATGCGACGCTAACAGCTGGTAATAGTTTCTCCAAGTGTTAATTATTTAATTTTATTTTTTTATTATGATATTTCATAGAAAATTACTTGATTCATATATGTTATTGTATGAAATATTTAAATAGAATACATTTTGTGTTATCATTATTTTAATTAAAGTCGATTTAGTCAAGGTATTTACTTTATTTTTTATAAGAAAATTTATAAGAAAATATATGTTTTGAAAAAGATGTTTTTTACTAGAATTCCCAATGTTCAAGATCATAAAATTACGCATTAATATTATAATCAATTTGATATAAAAATATATTTATTTAATAGGAATTTAATTGGAAACACTTATTTTGTTGTTATTATAAACATTATTATTTCTGGTTGTAATAAAAATATTATTATTTTAAACATATTTATAAAAAAAATATTCCTATTAATTAATTCACAAATTGTATATTTGGTGAAGGTAATTAATTATAACTATAAATATACTATGCACTAAATATAATAATCATAATTATTGTAATAATTAAACTATTGATTGACATACATACAATGAAAATTATATTAATTATGAATTATTGTAAATGACTATTTAATATTAGATTTAAATTAATTATGTAAACTCTCAATAAAAGAAATTAATTAATAATCATAAATTTAGTAAGCAAATATGCTACTGTTTACAAATTATCGTCATAAAATGGAATCAAAGGGCATAGTTAATAAATATTACAATTAAAGTAATTAATCAGAAATACTTACAGTGCAGCAATTACTTTTGTTTTCTTTGTTTCTTCATTATTTTAATTTTTGGTAATTATTGTTGCAATGAATATTAGTAGATATAAATACGGAAATTTGTTTCTTTTTTTCTTGTATTCTTCATTTTAAATTTTTTTGTTGGTAATTATTGCTGGATTAAATATGATTATTGAAATGATATGATGAAGAAAAATAAACATGAAAATGACTACATATTTGTAATTAATGTATTTATCAATTATTTGAAACGCTTGTTTGTAAGTTATTTTTTTAGTTTTAGTTAATTGAGAAATAGATCTATAACCTAATATGATCAATATACTATAATTCTTGTTATTTATATTTCTCACTTTTTGTCTGCAATAAATTATGAAATTGTATAATAATTGTATTGTATAATACAATATATTTTTTAAATTTAAATATATTGTACTTGATTTTGTATAAACCGAATTATACATTATTTGTTTCATTTGAAATCGGATATTATCACGGTTATTAAAAAATAAAGCACATTTATGTAATGAGTAAACAAAGAAAAGTGGGGTTCATATTAAGGATAGTCTTAAATAAACTTATAATAAAGTTAGATATTGTGTTAATAAATTTAAATTGATAATAAATACTGATGGGAGTGCTTACCTTGCAAAAAATGCTGCAGCAGCTGAAGCCTGGGCTTGGTTTCCGGGTAAGCCGTTCACAGAGAAAGTATACTTAGTTTCTGAGTAGACACCAAAAACACCTGAATCGTGCCCGATAAAGCAACTGGCCGCACTCTGGTAAGCCACCTTGTCATTCACTTGGAGTTTGCTATTGGCGGGAGCATGTCTATTCCTATTCAAACTTCGCGGAATGTAGGATTTCTCATCGTAAGCAGAGCGACCCGAGTAGCATGCCACTTTGGTCTTGGCCTCCATACCGATGGAGGTGGAGGCGGCGGTGGCAGCGGCTACGGAAGAGGAAGCGGAGGTGGCGGAGGCTGCGGCTGACGGTTTGTGTTTGTTTACTTCGTTCGCAGCTTGTTGCGGCTGTCGCGTGGCGTTGCGGCGCTCTGAGGCCGAGCGTCTCGCGTCTATCGCCGTATGTGTTAGGGTAGGTACTGTGCCAAGCACTGAGCTTCGAGATTTCGACGCCCGTCCATTCACTGAGCTCGACTGCTCCCACTCCCCAGGACCCTTTCCTTGTTGTTGCTGCTGCTGTTGATGGTGCTGCTGCTGCTGCTGGTGCTGCTGTTGATGGTGCAGATTCTGCTGATGGTGCTGGTGCATCTTCTGATGAGATAGGTTGTGATTGTAATGGCCATTCATGTTCCTCTCAGCTGGTGGCTTGTAATCATTGCTCTTTATCATCTCCAAATCAATCTGGAATTCATAATAACACGAATTTTAATTTACCTTTGCTCCCTACTTTCTTCTTGCATGCGTATGAGCCTTGCAAGTGCTGCCTCGAATGCATTCTTTATTAAACCAATTTCTTTGTCGGGCCAGCTTACGGTGAATTTATAAATTGCTTTTCGTATGAATTTTAAATAACAATGTAAGATACAAAATTGACTTCATTACTTTGGATTGCCCGTTCCAAAATTATTATTACCCAGTTTTTATGATCACAACGGCATGATTTATTATCGATTTAAATTTTAAATCAAGCATAATATTACTAACTAATTGATCATAGGTTATTATTAGCTTAATATTCCAAAATTTAAGAATAACCATAATTGAAAATACGACTTCATTCCATTTAAAATGTATTATAGTATATAGCATTGTGAACTACTTCAATAATATTTTACAAAATATAACGTATATTTCAACAAAATAAATAATATTAAAATAAACTGAACATGTAATACACTTAATAATTTCAACATCCGGACAGAAAGACCTATGATCAATAACCTTTTGCAGCAATGAAATATTATGTTTTCTTTGCATCTCTTCATTATTGTAATTGTAATTATTGTTGCAATAAATATAATTAATACTAATTTATAATAAAGTTAATGAAACTACATTCAATAAATTTTACATATTCAAATAGAGCAAATTACATTTATATTCAAGAACGTATCTAATAAGCATAGGAGGCTTAGTAAATGATTTATTGAGTATTGACAATTGGATTGAAATGTCAGACATAATTATAAGTTCAACTTTAAAAAATCAATTACGTGTAGTTTATGACAGTGCAGTGAACATAAATCCCAAATAGCTTAGGTTTAAATCCTTTTTAGTGATTTTTTTTGCTTGTTGTCATTGCGTAACCCCTATTCAACAAGTTAATACAACCCTATTGGGGCCAAAATGGCCCTAGCAATAATCGTTCAATAAAGCGATTCCGCTCACAATAGAACTTTAGTGATCAAAGCATTAGTACCCCTATAATATCAGTACAAAGTATAGAATTGAAATATTTATTATTACATGCATATATGTTGTAATAAATATGTATATTAACTAACATGTAGAACATACTTAACAATGTCATTTTCAATTTAAATCAATAGAGCATTCAAAGATTATCAAATAGCGATCACATTTGATAAAATTTTCAAATCAAATTCATTAGTTACGTAAAATTTAAACTATAAATGTATAAAAAAGTTTAAATTTCGCTCTGTCTCTTTGTAAGAGGACAAAAATTTTGCGTTATTTTTTTGAATATGGTTAGGAGGCGTAAACATGTAATATGTGCTAATCTTCCAATTAGTAAATATTAAATAATAAAGAATTAGTTCTGCCCAAACATATTATTCTTATAATTTATTTTAAAATGGGTAAAACTTTGCAGTTAGTAAGTTTAATAGAATTTTCAGTAGAAATGAGTCCTCAATAAGAAGATTAATATATAGATAGTTGATTCTGCATAAAACACAACACATGAGTCCTTGTACTGATTGATCATTTACCCAAAAACATTGCATAATAAAAATAAAATAAACATATAATTTATACTTAATTTCAACATTTACAACTAAAAATGCCATAGCTTTTCGAATAATTATACTGCATAATTCAAAAATTAAATCCGCCGATATTTTATATAATATTAAACAAAAAAACTCTGTTTGAAATAATCAATTAAAAAAAAAACAGAAAGTATTTGTAATAAAAATAGAGAACGTAGAGAACCTAGTATTATTGAAATATTATTTCAAGCACTGCAATGTATAAACGAATTAAATAATTGAATAATTTGTATTGTTTTAAAATACAACTATACCATTTTCTATTTAATGCAGTCCGGGTTTGAATATTTAAATTGACGAATAAAAATAAATTCCCAAAAAATACTATACAAAATTATTTGATCATTTTCACCATTTATACCAGTGTTTCCGAACAGTTTTTGTGCAATGACTCACCTAAAGCTTTTCTAAAATTCTTTTATGCCCTGTGTAATATATAGATAATCGTAATCACTGAACGTTATGGTGATTCGTATTATAATTAAATTCTGGACATATAATACGTATTAACAATCAAATGTCCCCTTATGGGAAGTGGGAAACACATTAGGAAGCAATGCTTTAGAAGTCGCTTTTTGTTCAGTTGGATGAAATTAAAATAGCATACAAATAAACTGCACAAAAAAAGATAAAAATATTGGCGGAATAGAATAACCATACTTTGCAAAATATTGTTGTAAATATAAGCAATAACAACAAAAAATATTTTCAATCCAAATTTCAAACATGGTTATACTATAAGCTATACGATACATAAAGTATGATCAACTAATATTTATGGGTCTGATACATACTAAACTAAATCTTGCATTATGTCACCGCAAAATGCATTACGATAATATATTTTTTACAACTTTTAATTAAATCCTTATGCAGCAGAAGACTATTGTCTAGATAGTATTGTTTTCCTTTATCGATCGTAGAAAAATGTAGAGATTTGTAAACAAAGAGATATTGGAATGCAAACAAGGAAACAAAAGTAATAAAAAACACGATGAAAACGGACATTCAATCAAATAAATATTAATAAGCTGAACTTGGATCATCGGTCATTCCACCAACGGAATCGGAATGAAAGCTAAAAGCCCAGCTATGACGAGGGGCGCTGAACGAATGAAAGGAACAACATGAATGCGAAAAGCAAAAAAAAAGTAAATAATTTCAGCGGTGTTTTGAAGCAGTCCGAGGGATGGAATTAAAATGATTACAATACGCATCGTTGAGGACGTGTCGCATAAATAACAAAAATGTGAATCACTAAAACTCCACTTCGTAATTTCAGTATAGGATACATGGAGCTGGGCAGAGTGGCAACATCAATGTGGAACACCCGAACAGCCATTAGAGGAAACCGTATAAATCACGCTAATTGAATACAAAACAAAAATCACAAGAAACTCTCGACGGTTCAGATCGTGGTGGCCGCGCGAGACGTAAAACCAGCCGTTTGTTTTTCCCTTCGCAGTCTCTCTGTCTCACTCTTCCTTTCTGTGTTTCTCACACGCACGCACTCGCAACAACAACTTGACATTTTGACAAATCTGTTTTTCCGAGCCAAAGAACCGGGGGGGACCAAACCGACAGTGGAAAGAAAAAAAAACGGAAACGCGTAAAGAAAAACACGGTTGACATCAAAAGGATTACAGTGATCAGATATTAGCTACAGAATCCAGTCTCTATAAGAACATGGCTCTAGTGACATTAACACTGACATAGAAATAGCAAAAAATTATTGATTCTAATCATTTGCAAAACAAAACTATTCTTGCTATTAAATAATTATGATGTTTTTAAAGAATTTGTTGTAATAAATTTTTAAATAATATTTATTATTATTTAAAATAATGAGATTAATACAGATTTCATATATAATTATATAGGAAGAAAGACTAATGTCAATAGCCCTTTGGTTGCTTTATTTTTTTATTTTATAATATTTTATTCAGATAATAATATAATTTGAAAATTCTGCAATAAACTAGTATGTGCAAGTATACAATAGTTATTATATTAATAAATGAGATATTTTGGAATCAATAAAAAAAATAAAATATAAATCCTGTTAATACTCAAAAAACGTGACCAAGAGCCTGTTGTTAATAATGATGATTTTATTATACTTTTATTGTCTCGCTATACGGCCGCTTTTTATACGGCATTTCGCTATTACGGCACTCTTCAATTAAGACACGTTTTCGATTTACGGCCTAAAATGTTTCGCTATAACGACAATTTTTTTTAAGAATGTCGATATATCTACATGTTGCCATCTTGCGCAAGCGCAATAATTGATTCCTTATACGGCTTTTCGCTCTGCGGCCATGTTTCATGGAACATATCTAGGCCGTAAAGCGTGTTATGGGTGTAAATATATAGATTTCACAATAAATATTATCATTGATAGGATGAAAATATTATTTCCTTAACTTCACAAAAATAACATTAAGATGCATACCATATATTTTATATTCATAAAGATATAGTAAATGTCAATTTTAAATTATAATTTATGTGTTTGTGAAATTATTATTTATTACAGATCGTAAAACGTAAGTTTTTGTATTTTCTCACCTTGGAGACCTTTGGGTCTGTTATACAACTATAGCCAAGGGATTCCTCTATTTAAGAAATTTGTAGGGTGATAACAGTACGAAATGCCCTTGCGTTGAGGATTCTTAACGCAACATATCTCTTGGGAAAAGAAATAACGAATGATGCTGATGCCATGTTAAACTATATGTAATTTGACAAATCTGGGTTATTACTATATTTGTATATATTATTGTTACAATAAATATTATTATTATAAACAATTTAATATTTAGCTTTCTGATTCAAGCTTTGAGTAAATGCAAAAATCTATATTTTTCTAACTACTATATAAGATTGCAATTTAAGATTTATGGGGACATGGTTTAAAAGCAATTTATCAAGAGGGTGGCAGCAAAAAGTAATTAAAGTAAATGTTCCTTACGCAAATAATTTAAATACGTTCATTATAAGTATTATTAATATATTCTTGTGCAGAAATATATATTAATTAATTATATTTCGTAACGTACTGATTAAATGCCTTATATAAATTATAAAATATTACTCCAATTTTAGAAATATTATATAGTTCCAAATATCACCTTTCTTTGATCAATAAAATCCAATGCGAATATATCTAGATACAAAGGGATGTAATAATATGATTTTTAACAAATATGGCTTTAATATTTCAATAATAATAAATTATATTGCTTAATAACTTATTTTTAGAAATATATTTGAAGGACACGTTATAATAATTGTATATATCTGTCCAAGAACAAATCGAAGTAGATTCTAAAGATTTTTTGTCGTAAGAAAGACCAAAAGTTTTGTTATTCATCACACGTTAAAACCTTTAATTCTATCATTACAGTAATTCTTTTCTTTCCTTTTTGCGATGCGGCACTATCAGCGAACTCCTATCAATCACTCTTAGTGTCAGTGGCGGAGCCCCTTCTGCAAATGTCTTTAGTTTGCCCAACGTCGTATTAGGGATTAGCCGAGGATTTAGTGCGCGCACCGCGATGAAATATACACCTATCAATCATACCTAAAACACCAATCACCATTACCAATACTATATTTAATTCACCATCAATCCATTTTCAATCAAAACGGGATTTGACGAAGCGGAGAAGAAGAATACAGCTAAAAAAATGTATGAAAGACACGAATCAATGAATGAGATGCGGGATGTTAGGGAGATGAAAGGGCGACCGTGAAACGGGGCGGAGGGAGATCTTGTTTTTGCAACCCTCGGCAGTGATTAAACCGCGGAATGTGCAATGTCACTGTGCTGTACTCATGTGCGTGAGTACAACGCGTGCAGCCACCGTGCCTAAGTTTTTGTTTGAACTTGAGATAATTGCAAAGGAAAGAGAAATTGATTATTGATTTCTGTGACTTGCTTCCTTTCTTCCGTCCATCAGCAACTACGACGCTCTCTCATCAATTCTGCTCCCTTGAACGAAACCGAGATCCGGTAAGACACTGCAGTCATTATTTAATATTTTTCTCTTTAGTGGCTTTGGCTTTGTCCTAAATCATGCGTGAAGTGAGGGTGCTTCCAGAGGAAGGAAAGAGATAAATAATGGGGAAATCGCGGCAATTTTTGAGAGAAAGTGTAGCAAATAAGGGAATTGCGGGGGGTATTTAGACGGGGCGCAAGAACGGCCCATTGAGCACTTACTGGCGAAGATGAAGCAATAGAAATACATCATGTCTGTTGCAAGAGCTTGCTTAGGGGGGGCTAAACGTTGGGGTGTCGGCAGCCGCCGCCGCCCCCTTACGGTCACTTAATGACGCTTATATTCTGGTCGTTAAGATCAGAACACAGAAGCCGATATTTTATTATGACTCAGATCGTCCTGGAGGACTTTACTCCGATTTTAGTGGCGAACGCTCCAGGTTCCGTAGCTTTTTATTAGGGGTCTGCTAATGCAGACACATCCATCCATCGCCAGTGAAACATGTCTTTGAGTGCGGCAACTTCTGCTAGCCAGCGTTTTATTCTTTAGTGGATTTTCTTGTATTGTTTTTACTTTTATGGCATCAAACGTACACACATCAAACAACGCACGCTGCCGCAGCAGAGCGTACACAACAATAACAACGAACAACGGAAAAATACATTTTTATTGCGTTTCCGCTTTAATCCCACGTAATTGTTATGCTCAGCGTATACTTGCCTAGACCACAGGCATTTCTTTTATTTCCGCACTACGGGGGAAACACCAAACTTTCTTCTTATAAGACCAGTTTCAAAGCGAAATGAAGATTCATCATTCTTTACCCTCAATGAATACATTAACTTTCTAAAACTCCATTTTAATATTAAATCTACTTATGAATACATTACTATTAATAGAAAAAAAATCAACAAATATAATGTAGGCAAACTTAATGGAAACATATTACTACATTAAATTCCAGAACTATCATTGAAACCCAAATCTAGTATGTTGGTCAACATTCAATTAATTTGTTTTTTCTGATGTATAATTGTTATAATTCATGAAAATATAATAATTGTATGATAATTTCTTATAAAACTGCAGATATATAAAGTCATTTTAAAACTAGTCTGAACCTATGGAATACAGCTATGAGGTAACACTAGCAAGTATAACATTGGTATTCTATAAAGATTCCAATTGAAAATCCTAAGCAAAATCATAAGTGATTCATGCTATTACCAATAAGAGAATTCACGAGAATCTACAAATAAAAACAGTGGAGGAAGTATGAAATATAGTAGAAGATACCAATTAATAATATTCTTGATAATAGCTTAACAACTCACCGAGTACGATTTACTGGATTTACCAATGCGATTAAATATCTAATTAGCAACTAATCATAAATCGATTGACCGTTAAACCACTATTTACTGAATGGTTTGTTATACAATGGATTGTAAAACAAAATCTTAATGTTGGAAAACACACATTAAATATTATTCTCTTGCCAAAGTAGAATAGTACAATGTGAATATGATATTAAGACTATAGGTTTTCAGACAAAAAATGTCTACAGAGTTCCGCTTTAAAAGTAAAATATAGCCGCGGTGTGTACAGAGTCTGTGAGTAACATGATTAAAGGATTTTGAGAGTGTTTCCCTTAGGGGATACCCCCTCATTTACCGGATGCGAGGTAAGTGAGTCAAGTACCACCCACACCTCCCAGCCGATTCCATCCCTAAACTTGTTCCTATCTCCCGCAATCACGGGATCCATCCTGTCGACGCGGTTCAACTGATGGAACAAATTATTACACTTCCGGATCCTTAATCTGCAAATCTCCACACTCAGGGACGACACCCCAAGTCCTGAAGTGCAGCAAGAGAGAGGAAAAATAATAACGAAGAGCAACGAAAAAAAAAAAGGGAAAAACATCAACGCGCATCGTATCGAACGATATTGACAAGGAGAAGTGAAAATATTACAAAAAAAAATGCGAAAAGGCGCGTACGCAAAAAAGAAAACAAAGAAAAAACAGCAGCACGTCGAGCCAAGGGTGAATTCTCAATTCATACATGAATAATAGATTATGCAAAATATCTCATGAAAACTTTATCAGTTTATGAAAATATTTTTATTACATTATTACGGCTCGGAAAGTCATTTATCTCGATCGCTTCGAACGCGGTCGTATTGCAATTATAAAATAGGACGGTTAAAATTGTTGGACTATCGCGATCGAAATAAGGAAAACGCGATCCGTTTGCAGAACTCCAATCCCGCCGTGCGTTGTATCTGTTATAAAAAGCAACCCCTCGGGGGGAAACGCGGGAATGCGAGGGTGGGTTTCTACGCCGTGCCGAAAGTGCGCGGAAGAGGGATGGCGAATCTTTCGCAATAACGCCCAAAATATTATTTCATTCCGGAACATCGATTCCTTCACACTCACCCCTATGAAATATAATTTTATAACGCACACAGACGCTCATGTCTAACCGAATTACGCGCCCCGACTCTGTAACCGAGAATTTAAACTGAAGTTTCTCTATTGGAATTTCATAAATACGCATTAGGCTGTGAAACAGGCAAACATAATTTATTGATTCGAAGCATCATATTTTATTCGTATTTTCAAATTTAATCAAATTTTTGAATATGTAATATAATAAATGTGTACAATACATTACATATACAAGAGATAATACAAAAGAATTACCGTTTGATGCAATAAACATCCCATTTATATAACATTCTTCGAAATATATTACCACATTTTTACTTATAGAAATCTAGTATGATATAAGTTTATAATATAGTTCATTAAATCAAAGTGAAGTAATATATTTTAAATAGGAATATTACCTTTATATACATATTTTTTTTGTAATAATCGACCTTCAGCAACAATTCTAATTTCAATTATATAATAATGCATGCTTGTAATTTGATACGTCGATGCAAATGTTATGCACTACTTACAATAATGCGAACAAGATCAAAGCAAAACTCGCTTTTAAATGCGCAATGAAAAACATGTTACTTAATAAAAAATATGATCGATTATTGCCATTACATGAGTAATACAATAATTAATAATACTATTAAAAAAACATAACAATTTAAATATACTAAATAACATAACATTCATATATAAGAAATTACAAACGATTGAAAATTAGGCAATAAAATGAACTTTAAATATCAACAAAAAATAGTCCATGTAAAGATATAATAAAGAAATAAAAATTGAACTTATCTTACCATAAATAATACAACACCAGTATAACGAAGAAGACAAAAGTCATACCAATTTTCACATTTTAAGTTTGAATGGGATATTTGATTTCAAAAACAAACATAAAAATATAAAGTTGGTAACACTTTTCTTTTAAGTAAACTTTAAATATACAAAAACCAATCCTCGATAGGTACCTCTCACTTTCCCTTAAACTTATTTCAAAAGATTCCAATTTATCCTCTTTCTCCAAATTTTGTATCCATTTGAATCAATATTTTTATTCAATACCTATTGTCCCTACAATTAGGTTCTTTTCCCAGAGGTTGCTTATATAATTATGTAATTATTCATTTAGTTTTTCAATTATTTATATATAGTTAATTAATTGTAGTCTTTCATTATTGATTTTCAAGGGCGGAATGACGATGGTCGATAGCCGTCTGGTTATTATTATTTTGTTTATATAGAATTATGTATTTTTATTTATAGTTTAATTACTTTATTTCTGTTATTATCATTTATATTTACAGTAATAAGTTGTTTCTACTGGACAATAAATTTTGTTATATTACTTATAACTATAATATTGCATCTCTAAATCCGCAGATAGATATGAACCATAATATAGAAACCAATAAAATCTAATGAAACTTGGTATATGCAAATACATAACTGGACAGAGCATAGAATCATTATGTATTTACTGTAATCGGAAAATACAATATTATATCAGTATATATTACCAAAGTAGAATGATTTAAACTGAATTATATTAATAAAGATAAATTAAAATATATAAATATAATTATTTCCAATTAATTTCTTAATCTTCTCTTAAGAAACATCAAAAATAAGAAGTGACCAACTGATTTATTAAATGCTTTCAGTCGATGAGTCAATCTTGTATATTCAATAAAACAGCGGAGCTCTCTTTTCTTTTCAATTAAACACTACGTGATTGAATTTGCATCGCCCTCTCCTTTTGCGCGAAAGACAGGTGTGGGAGTGAATTAAAACAAAGCGTGAATTTATGCAGCATCCTCTAATATGCAAATAGGGCAACTCAATTAATAAAATTGTTGTGTTAAAATGAAATATTGAAGCAACCTTCTTGGCTCCAGAGATTAAAAAAAAATGTATACACTCCATACAGCCTCATAAATATGCACGCCCTAACACGACTTTGGATAAAAAAGAGAGAATACGAGAGACAGGAGCGAGTGCTGAAAAAGCGAAGTAGAAGTGAAGAAAATTCATAAGTGAATTACATTTTTATTACGGGGGTGTTTAAGGCGTAATTAAAACGGGTGGCGGCGGCGGCAGGAGAATTAAATCCGCAAATTCGAGGCGCTTTTAATTTAGCCGATCAAAATTTTAATAATGGCCACACGCCTACGCCTACCCGAAGAAAGTGGCGGAATGCTCGATCCTCCACTCCTTCACCTTCCCCTCGACGTCTCGGCTCATCCAAAAACCGCCCCCGATGTTTTGGCCGATGATTTATTTCTTCATCAAAGTGTCGACGGGGGTGGAGATCCCAGACGGAGCGCGGGGGAGTCTTTCTCCCCACTTCAATACGAAATAATCAAGTAATGAGAACCGAAAGCGCAATTATCCTTAAAAGTATTGAGCAGACTGCACATCTGGATAATTATTTATACTCATCCTGTGACAAAGAGATACGTCGATTTTATGTGAGCAGGGAGGTGATCAATATTCCGCATATTATTCCAGGGTACCGGTTGACATATTGCCGTGCTTCTTATTACTTGCGACCGCATCCTGAAAATGCGACGGATCACAATGGGCATTTAAAAGTTTCCTTAGACAATTGTTCTGTAATTAATTCACGTTAGTACGTCGCGACTAGACGTCTCCAATTTACCTGTTTCAAATGCACTTCGCATATGTAATTGTAATGTCCGTTTTATAGGCTTCATCACGTTGCCATCAATTCTATCAATGCATAAGAAAATGCAAGGTAAACGTAATATTAACATTCCTTTACATTTCTAAAATATCTGATAGCAATATAGAAATCAGAATGTACAAATGATATAGAAATGATTCCGCCAATATTCTGCTATTTTAATTTTCTAAAGAAAGTATAATAGTAACATTTATTGCAACAAATATGCTATTGCTGCAAACGGCTTTAAACCATAAGTCAACTTAACCCAAAAAAAAGTTATTATTAACTGTTTGTTGTAGTACTATCAAATATATTTTGAGTTACTTTGAGAATTTATATTATAATAATAACCAAACTAAATGTAAACAAATAAGTTTAAACCTAAAAATATATACCATATAGATCAAACAGAAAACAGCACACGTCATTTTCTTAAAGAACGGCTAAAACTTTAAACGCTCCGTTTAGCCTCCCCCAAACGAAAAGTCTATAAGCATCTGCATTTTGGGAAATTTATGATCGTCGAGTAGTGCAGCTTTACCTTTGCAGATGTTCGAACGCCACACATTTCATTCAGGACTGTAACTAAATCTAGCCGGAATCTTTATGTCGCATTAAAGAAAAGACCCCGACGCGATCAAAATAAATTGAATTTAGATGGTATTAATTGAGTTTAGAGACCCTTGCAGAACGGTGCACTTCGACCGGTTGTCCCTTATCTGCAAAGTGCCCATCCAATTACTAAAATATCATATTTTATGGGACCGTAAACCGAGCACTAAATCTATTTTATGGTTTGCCGCGATGCGGGCAGCTCCTTCGTTACGAAATCGCATTAGCATCTGCGGATTGCTCGTTTCTTGCAGACTTCACAGATTTGTTCATTAGTGAGTCAGGTAAGAGATGGATTGCCCATAGTCCGGTTATCTTACAGGGTCATAGTCTTCTTGAATGGGATTTTTATTGGGAGGATGAGCAGGAAATGCGGCAAACGTTCTGTGGGACAAGGGTGGAAGGTTGCGGTCACGGCACTAGTCCTCACTGTTGCCCTGGGGTTCCATTTATGGGACACCTTATTCCATTCCAGACCCTTGCAACCGACCGACCCCAGGGCTAAACCGCACAAGCGTGAAAAACATAAATAACTTTTCTAATTTGAATTGATGCATTCTCGATCCTACATAAAGTTAATACTATAACAGTAAGTATTTTTAATTTCAACTAATTTATAATGTTAACTGAGTAGAAAAACTTGGTCTTTGGTTTTTAATTAAAATTAAAAAAATAAATAATAAATAACGAAAATATAAATATACTAACTATCAATAGCAATAAAATAATATTTAATTAATAATAAACTAATGATATTATAATAAATATTATTATTTCATAGACAATTGACAGCTTTTGTTACATGATAGGCTGAAATATCGATGCTGAGTGATATGCTACCTAAATGTATTTATTCATATTAATATTGCTGTCAACGCTTATTAGTTTTCTGTCATTGTAGATGTATGTGCATCCATTACTTATTCGCATTCCTACATCTCCAGAATATTATTGAAATATACTCGTTCTTACAATTTCTTTACAATTTTATGTACATAGTGTACATAATTTTAAACTCGTTTTAATTACAATTATGAAATTAGAGTAAAACCTTAAGAACCATATATGGACTACTAAGAAATAGCAATTAGCTATGAAATTGAGCAAAATGTATTGGCTGCTTGAAAGGGAATCAGTGCTATCACTAAATAACACATTAATAATATATAAATCCATCATCAAACACATTTGATTACATGGAATACAGATATGAGGTTCAACGAGCAACACTAACTTCGAAATATTCCAGTGATTCCAATCGAAAACATTGCGTACAATTACCAATAGAGTTATAAATAGTGTGATTACAAGCTTTAGTAAAATATATCAAAAAGAAGACTACAATCACATCCAAATAAACTAGCTGAAATTCTATTAGGAAATGAAAACAGAACATACAGACCTTAAAAGTGCAACATACCACCAACAAATTTGCTTAAAGTATGTCTGATAGATTGTAAATAAAATAAATGATATAAAAAGAAGAGTTAAACTTATTTGAATATGCAATACTGAATTCTCATTACATCCGGTAAGTATACGTATATATGACAAAACACTGCGATGTTTGACAAGATACTTGTCAATTATTACCTTATTTTGTATTCGACATTATACTACTAGTTTCCAAGGAATGTTGAAAGCTGTTTGAAATGCAAGATTAAAATTGGCTTTCATGCGGATAGGAAAGTTCTCATGTTTATTATCTGTATGAAATATTCACACGGCGAAGTTTCATTTGCGCGGAACTCTCCGATGCATTAATATTTGATGGCTGCTCAAAAGTGTAGTGACGTGCAATTATTTTTTTAAAATATTTATACATCTCCCGTGCGAAGGCGAAACACAAATACTATCCAGATGCATCATTTATATTCAAATGATTTGGTATTCAGGCATCGCTTCTGCAATTTATTATGTGCGGTGGGCAGGCAGGCATCAAGGGACACGCGTCGTGTCCTCCACCATCCATCAGACCCAAAAGCGAAAGGAAAAAAGGGAACCTCCGACCGCATACAATTAAGGAAGAAATGTAACTTTTGCTACCGATGTCAAAGGAATTGAGCCTTTCTCCTCCGGTAATCCCCTGATCCAAGGAAACTAAGTTATTCGCGGGAGAAAGACCTTCAACCTGCGTGGTTTTATCGGCCTGAAGTAAAAGAATACCGTTTTATTTGGCTGGATATAGCGTATGGGATAGATAGAGACATTAGAAAACTTTTGCGCAAAATTACAACATCAATTATTCAAATCGGATTTGAACCTAAACTATTACTTATCAGACAAGTACTTAAGCAAATGCCGCCTCGGGAAAGTGTATACGTAATGACAGCAAATAAAACAACCTGGCTTTAGATTTATAACAAAACATTAACAACACCCACACAAATAATTTAATTATTTATTCTTGGTTCATTTCATGCCATATGCAAAAGTTGCAGCATTTGCAAAAACGCAATCTCCTTTTCATGTACATAATTCGTCCTCCCTGTATCTTAAAGCGATCCCACCCTTATCAACCCCCCGAGGGTCGCATATGTTCCGAAATTGATTTAAATCAGAAGAAGCGTTAGATAATCGAGTAAATATTTCAATCGGACGTGTACGTATGGAAAGGGGGATAACTGAACGGTTGATTGGACAAGGGACAGTTTCGGTGCGCCCCATTTGCAACACGATTCCATCAATGGGTTTCGCTCGTTTTTTAATATTAACGAAAAAAAGTCCCTCTGAAAATGCCCTCAGTGCATAGCAGAAGATAGTAATTGGATCTAATCTAATGTATTTACATAAGGGCTTATTAAATTAGAATATAAATTGCTTGGAGCTTTACATATTCTGTATAATAATTTAATTAATACCATTCTATTTCTATCATCCGGTTTAATATCTTTGTAACTAGTTTTGGTAACATAACTCTATAATCGAAATTTAGCAGTAAATAAAATATTTGACCACTTTTGTTTCAGTCGCAAAATTTCCTTACCTCCATGATCATTATAGGTTTCATAAGAAATGTTTAATATAATCAAAATAAATTTCTGAAAAACCAAAATTCTCTCAAATAAAATTTGAACATTTTCCGGAAAATACTTGAGTTTTATATTATATATAGAAGAGTTTGATCTTGCCAAAAAGTGACAAAAATGGTGCAAAATATGATCTATCTAAAGAAATTGGAGGAAGCTTCTGAAGATATTTGATTTTTTTAAATACGTAAATTGAACGCCAGATTTGGATCCAGTTTTGATATACACCCATACCTCACATTACGGCCTAGATACGTTCCACGAAACTTGGCCGCAATGCAAAAAGCCGTATAAGGAATCAATTATTGCGCTTACGCAAGTTTGGTAACATGTAGATATATCGACATGGAAAAAAAGTTTTTTTTGCCGTTATGGCGAAACATTTTAGGCCGTAAATCGAAAACGTGCCTTAATTGAAGAAGGCCGTTATTTGCAGCAAACTAAACAATTTAATCGTAAATCGAGTCATAATCATACCTCAAAATGTATGCTTTTCCAGAAAATACATGATCAACATGAGTTTGATCCATGCAAAAAGTATTAAAAATATGAGAAAATTTGTGCAATGTTCAACTTAAAGAAATCGGAAGAAGCTTCTTAATATAACAATCTTTGGTGGATAATGCTTGCGAGTTGATTCATGAATTTAGAAAAAAAAAATATAAAAATGAATGTCTATGGTTCAAACTAAACTAAACGATTTAATTATAAATCAAGTCATAATCACACATTAACATGTATGCTCTTTTCTTCACAATTCATTACATAATTTCATTTAAAAATAACTGGTAAAATAGTTACGCGATAACACATTCTTTATTCACGTAACACAGTTAGTATTATTTATATTTTAATTTCGCAAATAATTTCTGGTTTTCATTAGTATTTGAAATTAATGTAACTAATTATAAATGAAAAACAACTTGCAATGGTGCTGCAATTAAACAAATATATGTACCAGGCCAGTACTTGTGTGAACTACGCGAGGATATATTTCGTAATATAATTTATATTAATTCTCCTCCGGTTCTACTAAATTGCTGCAACTTTATTGCAGATATATACATTTTTTATTTCCGTATTTAATGATACACACAGATACTCCACGCTCCAATTAATATCTTCATTAAAAAGACTCTTTTTTTTTACAAATATCTCATTTCACTTTTGGTTTTTAATTTTTTCATATACATATATTCGTTAACGTTAATATAAAAATATTTTTCATGCATTTTTTTTATAATAAATATTATTATTTGCATATATCTATTGATTATAGATAAAATAAACTCAATTTAATAAAAAATATTAATAACTAAACTACTAGTTTATCAACTCTTCTTACCTTTGAAATTAATCTTGGGTTAATCCATGCAGTTTTCACTTCATTGTCTAAAGTTTTGTAAACCATTTTCGAGACAGTCTGAGGATTATCTTTGGAAATAACATGTACTGTCTTTTGTGCATCTTTCGTTGAAGACCTGAAACATACATTTAATTGTATAAGAAAAAAGGATCACAATTGATAAATTAATTAAAATATTAGACAGAAAGACCTCGGCCCTTTGGCCCAATTTGGACCAATAAAGATGTTTAAAAAAAAAGTAATAATTAAAACAATATTACGTTGTATTCATATTTAAATGTTAATATTTTACTAAAAGTTAAGCAATGCGTATCGAATGGACAAATGCAGACAAAAGAAATAAAATAACATATATTTCTCACAACTTTAGAGATTCGTTTGTATTACATATGTAATTTTATATCTGTTAACAAATGATTCATTAAAAATACGTATAATTAATAATGGCTACAAGTAATAAAACATACTTATGTAAATGTAAGCTTTTGAAACTGCTGTAATTCTATAATACGGTTAGGATCTTCAAAGTGTAATATGGTGTTCGTGTTCGCAGAATTAAGTCTTATATCGCAAAGTTGTTCCGCAGATATTGCCCCTTGTCAAATGCGTGATTAATATCGTCTCCATGATTTAGGGTTGACAATATACAAGGTACTCATACGATGCACCTTTATACATGTAGAACAACGTATTCAAACTCTCTTTAACTTCAATAATATTATGCAAATTAATTAATAGACTTTGAATTTAATTACTTAATTATAAATTAAGCACCAAAACAAATAGTGAAATAATGCATATATACTGAATGTTTATTCCATTCATTTTTTCAACTTTTGTAATGTTTATCCTCGCAATTTTTTGGGGATTTGGGTTTATTCGTATATACCCATACCTCGCTATACGGCCGCTCTTTATACGGCATTTCGCTATAACGGTCTTCTTCAATAAGGCACGTTTTCGATTTACGGCCTGAAATGTTTCGCTATAATGGCAAAAAAACTTTTTTCGATGTCGATATATCTACATGTTGCCAATCTTGCGCAAGCGCAATCTTTGATTCCTTATACTTTTCGCTTTGCGCCCAAGTTTCGTAGAACGTAACTAGGCCGTAAAGCGAGGTATGGGTGTAATTGTTAAAATTCAGATTAATTATAAAATAATCTAAATAATTAAGTGAAATAACAAGGAAAATACTTTACATATTTCAAAATAACAATGGAAAACAGAAGTAAATGAAGAATGAATTAATAGTCTGTAACGTATGCAAACGTTATGCACGTGTGACAGGTGAAAAATGGATGTGTTAATTAAGTTAAATGCAAAAACATATGTTGGTACTCATTGTTTGTGCAAGCAGTTCGAGGTGAATTTAGCTGGCAGCTTATCTGAAGTTCCTTCCTTGATTGACAACCCGCGGGGCTGTTTGTACGTATAATTAGTTGTACACAAGCAAGCTTACGTGCGTCTGTGTTTACCTTATTTACTCTCTCCATTAACTTTATAAATAAATCTAATTAATTATAATTCGTTGTATACAGGAGACGAGAGCCGCGAGTGATTTTCAACTTATTTGGTATTTCTCCAGTTTAACTCATGAGACGTAACCAATTGGCGCTCATTTCCTTCGCAATTCTTTAATCCATTCATGCGTTTGCAATTCCTCGCAATATTTATTGCAATGGCAAAGCAATTATTATTATCGCCCATATAATATAAATGGTGAAAGTGCAATTCGAGAATGGAAAACGTTTATTCTTTTACGCCATGTTGTTTATTGCTTTGCCATATATTTGCTGATAAACAATGGAATGCAACATAAAAATTCGAAAATTTCATAAATTTATTTATTATAAAATGCATGAATTGAGTTTCTAAATTGCGTAAGAAATCAAAACAATATTTATAATTATAACATTTATTGCAACAACAAACACAAAAGGAGACATATAACTAATGAAATGGATGTAATTCCATCTGAACTAATAAAACTTAATCAAAGATAACATCGAAAAAGTAGATGATATCACAAATCTTAATTATGCTCAATAAAGTTTTATTACCAGTCTCACCATTTTTTTCCCGTAATCTTAATTGTCTTAATATTCATTTTTTACTACTTTGAAAATAATCAACATAACATTTTATTACTTCTATATTGTATGTTAGGGCTTTTCAACTTGTGTAAGGTTATTATAAGTAATCAAGAAATTATTTAGTGGAAAATTAGTAATAATTTATTGCATCAATTTTGTTGTATAACTAACGTAAAGGTATATTTAATGTACATGTAAATGTAGTTTGAAATTAACGTAATAGTATGTAAATAGTAATAACAAAATAATATGATTAGACTAGAATAACTTGATTATAAACTCCTTTCATTCCTTCGTGCATTAAATATTTAATGAGCAGTTTCACATTTGTCAAATTAATTTGTTACAGTTAACGCCATGTTTTTATATTTACAATAATAATACTATTTTTTTTAATAGGATTTCCGTTTTGTATTATTTCGACTAAAAAGTTTAGAAATATTACTTATTTTTGAAAGGAGTATTAGTAATAATAATAACGCATTTTTATTTAATTCCCTTCTATTAGTAAATACTAATCGTTATATCAAAAGATGGCACGTGTGAAACTTATAGAACTGTTAAAAAAGCGGCAAATTTAAATCAGACGCTTTTACTGAGACACCTTATATATAATTGAACCATATTTTAAAATGCATTTTTAAATTTATGATGCTACTAAATTTTGATTCGACAATATTGTTTGATATTTGACATTGTTAATGACATTGTTGGGGAGGTGACGTAGGGCCAGGAGCCGTTGCAGCGGTGCTCTCGGAATCTAAACAAACGTCAGTCTCCTTCAAGAATTAGGCATTTATTTATAGAGAGGGCGAAAGTTATGGAAGGAAAACATTCGTCGCTGTGTCAAAATAACGAATTAGAGATTACGGGACCACAAACATCGTGCAGCCTTAATATGTTTACATTGAATTATGCATTTCCTTTCCGAGTGTCGCAGGAGGCGGCATCGATGGAGACGGCGTCACCGAAGCCGAAGGGTCGCCTCATGCAATACTTCCCCTTGCAGCGGACCAAGGGGAACGAAAGGTTATAGCTAATATTGGTATATATTCATATATATGTGTACATTGGTTGGGATGGACGATTGTCTCGCATCCGAAAGGGCATTAATGCCGCATCACCAATTATCTCGGGGCACCCCGATTTAAAAACGCCTAAATCCAATTAAACTGTCATAAATAATTGCCGCTTGAAATACAAGATGAAGATGCACGATGTAATTAGACATGTAAATTACATGAGAGGGGCTTAATGAAGTGGATCCCGGAAGGGACTGCTGAAAGATTTGTGTGTCCGAACGGAATTACGTATGAAATATATTTATTTATGCCGAGGCATTGTGACCGGCTTATAATCACTTCCAGAACTATAATTGCACCATTAAGGTCCATCCACACATCGGAAAAACCGGTAACTTCAATCACCGCTAATGGTATACGTAATGTGGACGTGATGCAGTCGAATCCTAATATAGATTGAATTAATTGAATAATTGGGTTAGCTGCACCAAGAAATATTGCTTCCAATGTATTCATCACCTCTTCCAATATATGCGTATAAAATATATTTCTTCATTAAAATGGAAATATAAGTAAGAAACAAACTCATAATAACTTATTTCATCTACTTAATTTAAACAATAATAAATAAGTATTACATTTTTTAACATAATTAACTTATAATATATATATATATTTCTCTTTTCTTTATATTATTACTTAATATTTTACTTATAAATATTTTTGTAATCTGTCTATAAACGTGACAACACATCACGAGTTACTTGTCAAGTAAAAAGTTATGACAATTCAGGAGGCAACACAATACGAAGTAGATATCATTTATTATGATTTAATCTTACTGTAGAGAAATATAAAACAATAGATAAAATTGATAAATTTATTTGTTATGGTGCACAAGCATCGAGGTCAACAATCTATTGTATATTTTTTATTTGTGTAATAAATTGCTAATGTTAATAATTAGTTATCTTTAAAACAAGTAGAAAATGCTTTCACTTACTGTTAGTTATATATAATACATAAAATATAATAATTTCAAGTCCTTTAGGGATTTTGATACTTGATTTTTAATGTATAAATAAAACTAAAAATAATTAAATTTTTTAATAAAATATGCTATAATTATATTGAAGAGCGATTGCTGATTTAAATTGCTTTCAGTTGTCAGTTTTCAAAATATAATAGGAATACTTTTACATTTGTACTTAAGTAATTAAAAGATGTTGTTCTATAAGCTTAATGAAAACTTTAATAAAATAATTCTATTTCTAAAGTTTATTTAGATAATTTATTATTTTAAAATCCAGTTTAAAAAAATGTTTCAACTTTATATGATTCATATTACTGAATGTGTAGAAATTTATATATACACTTTTATTGCTTTAGAAGAATATTATTGCAATATATATATTTGCGTCCGTTTTATTGTTTTAATTTAGAGTTGGAAAGTTGGCGGCGACTACGCCTCCGCACAGTGTTTATAGAACATTAAGGTAACCCATTCATAATTGGGTGAAACTGTAATGGAACAGAAAACTTTCAGCAGAAGTATTAAAATTCGAGGATATCTCGCGCATAATTCTAAAGTCTTTATGTACGTGTGGAAGAAGAAGGGAGTGTTTCCGAGGTGCTGCGGAGGATAGTCTTGTCTGCGCGTAGAGATAAAATCTAAACTTAGTTACAGTTCCCAACTAAAACCAATTTTCAAGAAGCTAAGCAAGTTATTGTAACACACTAATACTCCGTTAAGTCTTCAGGGCAATTTTTATCTTCGTGCTCTGCGAGAACGACTTTTTTTTATCAAGTTATATATATTTGGGATGACGATATTTTTTTTAAGTCCAAGGGTGCACAAGGAAGGCGTTTTGTAATTTGGTTGTTGTGAATCGATGGTTGGGAAAGTGGCGAGTTTCGTGCGGTAATTGCGGTACGATTTATTATCATCCTCTACCAACCAACCAACCCGTTCCATGCCAGTCCATTTTATAGAGCTGCACGACTAGAATAACAAACACATACGCAACACACGACACAATTAATCAATTCGGCGAATAAAACTTCATTTAAATTATATCTCTACACATTTACGCGACGATAGTATGTTATTTCTTTGTTACTCCTGTAATCAAGAATACGTAACTCTGCTGTTACATTTTCAACTTAATCAATGTTTTTTTTTAAATTTAAATTCTGAAATGTTTGAAAGAATATTTCAATTTTACATACATTAAAATCACAATGATGAAATTATAAATATGCGTCATTACACTCAAGTAGAAAAGTGTTATTTATAAATCGTTTAAGTCATAACTATCTACTTAAAAAGTAATATATATGCAAACCAAAAATTGATCTCAGAAGAAAAAGAAAGTGTAATTATTTTGATTGATCTACAAAAATAAAGCTTATAAATTTAGTTTTTGGATTATCTAAACATAAAGTAATTATCTTTCATATGTTACTTTAAATTGATTTAATTATGCAATGTATTTTCATTATTATTAATTAATAATAATATAATACAATTTAATAAAAAAAACAACACAGTACTCTAAATATAAATAAATTTATAAATAAATTATAGCAACAGAAATAACGTAATTAAATATACATAATTATAATATAAGAAAATAATAACAATAACCACAAGGCTAGCCAAAAGACTATCGAAAGTTGGTCTTTCCGCCTATGAATATTAAGAATGAAAGAACTATACATAATTAACAATATACAAATAATAGAGGATCTAAATGAAAAAGAAAAACATAATTATAGGGACAATATGTATTGATACAAGGTGTGTGTGGGATACTTATATTTAAAAGGGTTATTGGATTTCGAGGGATACAAAATTTGGAGAGAGAGGATAAATTAGAATCTATCGAGGTATCTATCGAGGAGAGGAACAATTTTAGTTTTTGTATAAGGGAGGTCATTCTGAGGGTTGTTTGGATGGTGGATCCTGGTTATTATGATTTATATCTGTATATTTACAAATGTAAATCTTTAAAAGAAAAAGTAAGGAAATAACTCAAAATACTCAAACTTCTATATTAAAAATTAATTAAAAAGATTATAATCGATATATGGACTAACGAGCAAATACTTTCAATATCGGGAATATTAAATTTGGATATGTTATAAAACCTGCATGGTGCAGTATATAATGAAGTTATAATAACTGCTTTTTTCTAATATTTTAAAATTATTTTTGCATCGAACTATTTATGTAGAAAAAAATAATTGTAATATGTTAACTGTATTTATATCCATAAAACTAATGGATAATTATACAGAGAGTACTGATAACGACCACTCTACGATCATTAAATTATTAATTAATTTATAACTGATTTAAAACGTGCTTATATTCAATTAAAATATATTTTCTATCTAGGGACTCGATAATAAAAGAATCGAAACAAACTGCGCGGAAAACGCAACGTGAATAAAGGACTGCAGAATCGATGAAATGCAATTTTTTAAATAATTGAATGATTATGTTATACAATTAAATAATAATTGGCGCGCTAATGAATCGAACGAAAGGCCTCCTTTTGATTTTCAGCGGTGCAAATTCTATTATGGCATCCAATTAGGAGTGGGAATAATTAAAGTCAAACAGGGACTAATGGTAATAAATGCGATCCGGTTGCCTGATGCCACACAACAGAAAAAAAACAAGCCGCGGAGAAAAAGATCGAAAGCTGTCCATAAAATTAGATCTTTTACGAGTTGCTCATCGTAAAATATGCCGTACGTGAAATTATTATTTATGGGCATGGATGATTTCTGGAAACCGACTTGTTAAAACTAATTGCCTGAAGTATGATGAGGCTCTAGTTGTATATATATATTTGAAACCTTGGCTTTGTTAACCGTTGATACGAACAGGGCAACATTATTCGAATTTCTCAATAGGTATGCAAGTTAATTTGTCAGCAATAGATCATGGGAGGGTGAGACGTGCGAACAAAAAACAATAAAATCTTTTTAAATGTAAGTCACGTTGGAGAAATATGCAGGGCCTCTCTCATAAATCATCAGCCACCCTCCTCCTGGCTTACGCAATATGCGTAAGCAACGAACCAACCCCTCGCGCTCCAAAGTAATCGATTGACTGGCTATGAATGGAATACGAAAAAAGCGAAATCCGCCCGGCAAACTCTTCTTGCATGTGGATGTGTGTTCAAGGCGGTGCGGAAAGGTTAAGGTATTGCGGTTAATGAAGCGTGAATGGAAGTTTAATTGGAAATTTTATCAGCCCGAGGTTCTTTCTCACATGCTGCGGCGATGCGCATTTTATTACGGAGGGGTATATTAAAATACTACATTTCGTGTTGCCTTTGTGCTCTAAACTCACTATAAATTCTTGTTTAATTTTCTGGACCAGAAGACCTCAACGGCCGACGGACCCCTCTCGCCAATGCAATGAGTCGTGCATAAACTCTTTTTAGTATTTTCTATATTTCCCTAATAAAAATCTAATTAAACCTGCATGCAGAATATAAAAACGGCGAATTCATTTCAGTGTTTCGAAATGTGTGCAATGAAGCAAAGCAATTGTTTATTTTACTTGGGTTTTCATTTAAAGTTAAATGTTTTTCTCAATTTCATTCTGTTTTTTAATAAACACAGCATAAGCAACAACTACAACAAATTATAAACTCAGTACAATAGTAATAAAGAAATGCAAAGAAAACAAAATTAAAATACAATTCTATTGTCCTATTATTACTAATTGCTGCAAAAGCCGGAAAATGGGACTATTTACTTATTTATTATTTTCATACATATAAAACAATAGTGTAAATTGTATTAAAAAAGATAAATTTATTAATTTTACAAATTGTAAACTATTTATGGGGCATTTCGCTATAACGGCCCGCATCAATTAATGCACGTTTTCGATTTACGGCCTAAAATGTTTCGCTATAACGGCAAAACAAACATTTTCGTTGTCGATTTATCTACATGTTGACAATCTTGCGCAAGCGCAATAATTGATTCGTTATACGGCTTTTCGCTTTGCAGCCTAGTGGAACGTATCTAGGCCGTAAAGCGAGGTGTGGGTGTATATGGTACCTAAAAGTTTCGATTAGGTAGTAATTTTCCGAAACGCATCCTATTCGTTAATGGAAGTATAACTGCATTTAAAAACTATATCTTCTAAATATTTCATACATTCTTTATTCATTTCGTAATTGTAATTATCCTGTTATTACTTATTAATGCATAAATTATCATTTTAGTATTTCTTTCCTCATCAACCTACCAATCAAAATATGAATTAAAGTAATCAATGACCTTAGGAGTGAATAATAATTAAAATTTAAATATCCCGGAGACTCTCGAAGGTGTTGGACGTATTACAGTCAAACCAATTAAAATCAATTCCGCTATAATATTGTCAGCTTTGATAGAAATCTCAAATTGATTATGAATAAATTATATTTTGATTGCCGTTAGTAAACAAAAACAGCCAAGAAGCAGAATATACTTTAATGCATATATAATTCGGACGCATTGAACTGTACTTTGTAATGATTTTCGTTTTATGAAAATAACTATTACGCCATTCTTGGATGCAGGATATCCATGTTAATTAGAAACGGCATCGAAGACCACGACGACGACGACAAGGCCAAAACGATAAGCTATTTATGAAAATATTATTTAAATTGGATGAATAATTATTATACCGACAAATTATATCATGAGAATAAATAAATATTGGCATGCAATCTTGTTGTTATTCATAAATTAAATTTCACCAATACAGCTATAATCAATTTAAATAATTAATTGTTGATTCTACAACAGCATATTTTGATAAAATAAACTACATTCGGCTTTATTATTTCCGAAAACTGTACATTTTTTTTGGGCCTTCTCCTTCACTCAAATTAATTTTGTATGTAAAAATAAACCATTCAATAATTAATTAAATGTTGATTCACTAAAGCGGATTTTCATATAATGAAATTACTGTGAATTTAAATTTAAAATTATTAATATATTATGGTGGAATTGCAAACTCCTAATAATTGCAATGTCGCTAATTAATTGTATATTTTGCTGGTTGTTGCAATGAATTTGATTAGTTTTACTGAATAATTCAAAATAAATATAATTATTTATTTATAATAATTTTTATTGTAACAATATTTGCAAAAAAAAACTTATTACAATAAAAAAATACAAAGAAAAGTCTTTATTTCTGCTGTATATTTATGATTTTAGAAAAATAACAATTGAATCAAACGGATGTAACAGATATACTTCGGATAACGCATTTGAGTAGGGTTTATATAAAAACCGGTTTTCAAACTTTGATTTTTTAACGTAATGGTTATCTTTCACCAATTAAATAAATGATGATAGGGCTAGAAAGAGTATCGGCTCTTGAAGAACCACATTAATATCGTGGGTCCTAAACACCAGTTAGGGTAATTAGAGGAGTGATGGGAGTGCAGTATACAATTTAAGATTTGACTTTTTTTCATTAGAAAAACCGGTATTTTAGATTCTTCGAAAAAAATCGGACTTATACTTTAACCGAAAGGAAGAAAAATTGCTACAAATAAAATTAGTTTAATAAGACACAAATATTTTTTTTTAAAAACATGATAGTTTATAATATAAATTGTATAATTCTTTAAATTTTCAAAGAAAATTCATCCTATTCATACAATTCATATAAAGGAATATAATAATAAAATATTGCATATATTTGATAATTATAAATAGTTACTAAACTCGTAAATAGTGGACTAGCAGGATAATTAAAAGCAAATAATAATTCAACAGAAGTTTTCTGCAGAAAATTTAAAGCCTATTACGTATTTATTGCCGTATCAAAATGGAGCTGCAATTTCGCACCAGGATTGCTGATTTATTATGCCGTTTGGAAATTAAAGTATTTATTAACTCGGAGTTGTGGGAATGTCTGTAGTTTTCTCACGTCCGACTCCTGCATCCAATTTAACGGCTCCCATATGGAAAACGTGCAAACGAAAATTGTTATTAAATGAGGCAATGCTATTCCGATGTTTGCATCCCTCCTGCAATATTTAACAGTCTCGACGTTATCATTAAGGCGCATTAAAATTACCATACAATTGAAAATTTACTGCAATCGGAAACAGTACTTTTATGAAATGAACGATAATGTTTTCATTTTGAATCGACGATGCTGAGATATGCTATTACCTTCGGTATTATGTATTTAAGTCTCGTGAAAGAGGCTCTGGTAAGTATGTAGATGTGTTATAAATCTTCTGTGAATTTTATAGCATTTTTAAGTGAAGCTGCATATAAGAGGATTACGATTACTAAGTTCTTTTAAATAAATCAATGTTTATTTCCTTTTCGTTTTCTGAATGTATTATTCAGTTTTATTATTTATTTTATTAGTGAATGCATTAAATGCATATATGTGGAAGCCAAATGAAGAAGTTTATGGAAAAAAGAAGTGGAATAAATTCAGATATTTGTATAAATTCTACAATTGATACATTAACTTCAAATTTTATAATAAAAAAAACTCTGTTTCACAAAAAAAAACTATAATATTTCATCCAAAGTAAATTAATACACTCAATATATTATGTATCTAATTGAGAGAATAGTAGTATTTTGGAGTGCCAATAATTCAAATAATGGATTTATTCATTTCATTTATTATTTTTCAATTTTTATATTATAATTGAAAAACATATACAAAGTGATTTACTAATATAGAATCATAACATAAAATATTACGAAATATAATAACGAAAAAATAAATAAATGATGTAATCCGATTTATCAAGTTTTAGCTTGATGTGATTGCGCTTGATATATTTTCGCGTTCATTTAAAAATCAATTAATTTATTTCCATTAAAATTATGTTTTGTTTTACTTTTTTGGTGTTGCCGCATGACTAAACGTAAAGTAATTAAAATGTCCATTACATTATTATAATCTACCAAAAATGCGAAAGGGTGCATCCTCTTTATTAAATTTACATAATTAATATGTTATATATAAATATTACTTGTTTTACATTTTTTAACATTTTTTAACATAGTCTTGCATTATAAACTTTCTTTTAGTGCTTCATTTGTTTTGAATCAAAACTGAGTTAGGGAAAATCGATTTATAAAGAAAATAATCTTATTCTTAAAATTGTATTTCTTAAAAATATATTCAAATTTATATTTTAAACATGTTAAAATTTAGTGCAGAAAAACCTATGGGTTATAGCCATTTGTAGTAATAGTATTATATTTGTATTTCTTAATTACTATTGTATTAAGTTTATATTTTTGGTAGTTGTAGTAATAAATGTTACTATTACTACTGTTTAAATTTATAGGTAAAAATTCGACGATCATAATAAAACATTGTTTTTTAAATTTTTGTTTATTCACAATGAATATTGTCAATTTGAATGAATGAATTATTGTTAATTACATATAAATAATTACAGAATAATAATGATTTAAAAATTAATATTTAAAATAACATTAATAATAATTCAAATCACAGTTGGCTACGTAAATATGTAAATTTCAAATATATATAATTAATTATTAGAAGTTTAATATTTTGTAATGGTTAATGATTTATAAATATTTAGAATAAGGCATGCATTAGGCCCTAATGATTAGTATTTCATGAAGGAATGGTATTCAAGACTATATCAAGATAAAATATGGTGCGCCATCTACGCGTACAACTCTGGATCACATCTAAAGTTCCAGCTATGACCGTTAGGAATCCAGTTTCCGGCTGAAGGTTCAACGTCCTGTTGAGCAGAGGGCGTGCCCTGTACCAGAGAGTCCTCAGTTCGAACATCCCATTGAAACAATAGAATTTGCATACGTTAATTACATAAATCCTTCAATATTATGCCTAGTAAATACATCATTTACTTTACGAGGGGCAAACAAATTACACGTACAACAACAATGAAGATAAGGAGAACTTATTAGCGAATTGTTTATGAAACATTTCGAGTTGTTTAAGGACTATTAGCGTATTAAATGTAAACACCAATATTTGCATGCTGTGTTTAAAGTCCTAGCCAGCGTTGAAATAAAATGCAGAAATAAATTGCATAGTGAAACGATAAGGAAGACCTTTCTAAAGGTGGAAGACGAGAGTAAAAAAGGAATTTATCTTCAACGTCGAATTGAAACAATTAGATAGAGGAAGAATGTGGCAGAGAGATAAAAGCACATGCATATACAACTAAATACAAGACGAAGTTTTTGAATGCAAATTACATCCATTCGTTACGTCTCATTACCGGAACGCCGTTGTACGCTTCGATAAACCGAAAGATTTTATCCGCGACAAAGGGATGGGTAACAATTATTTTTCTTTCGTTTAATACGTAAAAGGATAACATTTTATTGGAATTAATTGGTACCTAATGCTGTTGAATTAACGGACGGGCCATTCATCACGGAGACCTATTAAGATTTCTTTTAATTAATGTTGGAAGTAATTTATGATATCTACAAGCCGCGACTATTTAAAGATACTTGCCCATTAATCAGTGTTACAATAAAAGTGGAACAAATTTGTTGTCACGTTCTCCGCCTCATATCACGGAAAATAAGCACCGATTTCGTAATCAATCACAAAGTTTTCCACGTAACTCATTGGTGCCGAGCAGCAGCAGTTCGGTTTGGTTAGCTTTTATTACCCCATATTATCTGCACCATGTTTAGCAACATCAAAAGATCCAGGCAAAACCAGTTCGCGTTCCCGGTAAAACTATTTCTATAATGCACACATGGAACAGAGAGGAGTCCTATTTTTTGCGATGATTTTTTATTGCTGCCAGGATTATGTCTTCCTTCCTCTCATCAACCGTGTACACTCGACGCACGACACATTTTCGTGATTAATATTCTCCAGGGGGTGTGCAAAATCAATAAGGCCCCTTTTTTAAATGTTATTCCCAGAGCTTATTAATTTTAACATCCTATTTACACCACAAGGAAACACCAAATCCATTGTCCGCATCCCTCCCACAGGACGACATCTGCTCCGAAACACAATAATAATAATAAAAAATTGAGTATATTGCATGCCTTTATTATTTATGGTTCAAAGGCACTTTTGCACCGTATCGAAAAGGGCGCTATCTTTTGTCTACCGTCATTGATGAAATCATAATAAATTTTGGGAGATCTGATGAAAATAAAAAGAATGTCGTTCAATTCTGTCCTCAATTTTGGACCAGAACACAATTGACCGTAGAGGACAATGCATTTAAACAATTCAAATTGCACTCAGCGAAATCCAATCTCTCTGATTCAATGGTCACGCGATTCACGTGATTCGGCAAAATTCGAATTAAGGAATTACGGTCCTTTTTTTTTTCGATGTCCTCTCGTCACCATTCAATTTGAATGGAATTTCATTAACTACATTTAATTGTTAAATTCAAGCAGAGTAATTTACCGATTTACGCAGACACTTAATTAAAGATTTTGCAAATTGGATATAGAGAATTCCATTTAAAACGATTTCATATGGTCTATGTAGTTAATTGTCTTACAAATCATCTCAGTTGTTCAAGTTAAGTATATACATGGAGAACAATATAATATAAAAGTAAATGGCCAGTTATTAAATATAATAACTTTGTATATTTAATGCAAACTTTACTAATACACTCATACTTCACTTTACGGCCTAGATACGTTCCAGGAAACTTGGCCGCAAAACGAAAAGTCGTATAACGAATCACATATTGCACTTACGTAAGATTGGCAACCTGTTATATATCGACATCCGTTTTAGAGAAACATTTTAGACCGTAAATCGAAAATGTGCCTCCATTGAAGAGCGTTATAGCGAAATGCCGTATAAAGAGCGGCCCTATAGCGAGGTATGGGTGTATACAATAATTAGATATATTCCTTAATTAATTACAATAATCTGTCTTTAATTAATATAATAAATACAATTAACTGGACTGGTGTCTTAAAACAATGGTGTTGAAGGATTAAATATTAATATGTAAAATTACATGGAATTTCAATTAATTTATGGAAATTTTAACACAACAATGATTAATCCAAGAAATATATAAGAGTAAAAGGAGAATTGTTAACTAAGTAACATAGTACATAATTATAAAAACTATGAAAAATGCAATTGAAATAAAAATTAAGTGCATTTTTGATATACATATTGTGTGTGAATGCTACAGAATATACGGTTTGAGGTGACATAATCTATAATTAGTGACATCAAGTAGACTGACACTATGAAGTGTACGAGTGTTGTTTTTGTTTGGATGAATGCCGATGAGGCAAACATATTTTGGAATTGTATCAAGAATTTTCGCTTTGATCATTGGAATTTCTTGGAGGACGTTTCCTTTCATTCGATCGCGATAAAATGGAATGCATGCAGGAGAAATAATCGTTATCGGCAGACTAGAATCTGTACATAGAGTAAGCCCATAAAATCAGTATAAAGTCACTACGGGCTCTACTGTTTTTTATTTGCAATTGCGATCCATTCTTTTCTCTCTTCGGTCTTTCGAATTCTTTTATTTTTCACTGCGTTCTTTTTTGCAAGACCGTAATTACGTCCCGCGAACACACAAAGTGAATTAAAGAGCGATTTTCCCACCGCCAAAAGGCTCCGCCGGAGTCTCCGAAACGAAACTGATATAAATCCCAGTTTTACTCTTTATCGATATCTCGAGTAACAGAGATTACGAAGTTTATTAATTAAGAAGGGTTGAGAGTTTTATTCGCAGAGATAACGCAATAAGTAATTGATGAACTTACTTGGAGTTGTTGTTGTTTACGGATGGCATGGGGGTTGGAATCCTCGGTGGCAGAACGGGGACTGCCGTTCGCCTTTTCCCATTAGAAGGTTGGTTCTTGCGGAATTCCATGTCTTCTGAAAGTAAACCATGATTTTGTTAAAGTGCATGTGCAATGAAGCGCACGAGATCCACATTAGAATCTCAATCAATACCCACTGCTACATCAACTAGTTTAACAAGTTTAGAGTCAATAGATTTATGT
Source organism: Nicrophorus orbicollis (assembly GCA_018845635.1). Classification (NCBI taxonomy): domain Eukaryota; kingdom Metazoa; phylum Arthropoda; class Insecta; order Coleoptera; family Silphidae; genus Nicrophorus; species Nicrophorus orbicollis. Next base: position 354,963 of record JAFMTC010014004.1, on the reverse strand, counting down.
TTGCCAGAGATATAGTAGTTCGGTTTCAATAGAGCACAAGCGATTTAGGATAAAGGTCAATTCATTAAAACGAACATGAGACAAAACAAGCAACCCTGTTAACAATTTATATTTATTTTAAACGGCGCAATTAGTGCAATTCCTGGGCTCGGCCAGGCGTAACATGGGGGTTACAGTTTTGGTCTTTGAAGTGTTGATACAAGTAAAAATAGTATAGGGGTGGATTGTTATTTATTTTCCCCAGCGCCGGACTACAATAACACCAAACCCATTCAAAGCTAAGTCCGTGTATAATGCTTTTGATATGTCCCGTCGATAAACACACGCACGTATAAATACATGCTGTATACTGGACAAGGGAGAGCCGTTCCATTCCATCCTGAATTGCGGTGTCAAAACCCAGCGATTAAGCCCCGTGCAGAGAGAGATCAGGAATGGAGAAGGTGATGGATGCATTGTCGTCGCCCGTGCGACAAATCCCAGAACTTTTTCATCTGGCTCATCCACAATGCACAGACGGGAATATTTCCTGAGCAGAAACACAGAAACTTAATATTACAAAGACGTGCTTTTAACCACACCGAATCCATATGCACGTTCCCGGTTTGCATCTCCTCTTATGCAACGCAGACACACTCTTTCTTAGTTGGAATTGCTACCACCTTATGCATCGGATACAAACATTCACTTCTGCTCGTGTACTTGTTTTCTATCTTTCTCCCACCCAAATAGAAAGCGAAAATGTCATTATTTCCAAGCTCTTCTCTGAAGTAGTACGCTTTGTGTGCAAATACAAAACATCCCAGCACTTTCTACATTCGTATATGTGCATTATAAATATTGATATAATAAAACCTTCAATAAATATAAATACACATTAGTTTTTTATTTATAATTAATCAAACTTATTATTCTATTAATCAATTTTGTTCGTGAACTTCAGTATATATTTACATTAAAGAATAACTAAAAAAAAGTTGATTAAATTATAAGGAATACTTACCTGAATTTATCGTATTATGTTAAGATATTACTTACAATTTTATATACATTGTACATAGTACAATCATTAAAAATAAAATTGTAGAACAAAACTTTTAGAAAAGATTTAACTAAGATCCGTAAATAAAACAACTAATTAACAAACGAGTATGATAGTAAATGAGATAATTTATAAAGAATATTAGTTGTGGAAAATAGATATAAAACTTCTTCAATTAGAAATACACTTACTTTGGCTACATTGTCTTCAAAATTAACTTTTAAATTGGAACGCGGTCTTCTATCCATTATGTATTCATATTTTCGCCTATTTGTATTGTTTCCTTTTCATCATTATATAACGAATCAAACATTTTTATGAACTATTTATGAGTATTTTCACCAAATTACACTAAAACACATCAAAATTGCACCATTAATGTTTCAATAAACTGTCATAATTTGTTTTATTTATAGAATAACTATCATTACCTACTACTTTTTTATAAAAAAATAAGTATTCTTGTCATGAATGTCAAAATTGACAAACTTAACAAATATTATTTATTTGGCCAGCTGACCAATAAATTAACCTCATAATCATTAATATCATTTTGGATAGTAACTACTAAACTTATAAAATTAGTAAATTAAATAAATATATTGCAGTATTTTAAAATGCATATGAATTAACAATTCGTTTATTGTAATGGTTGAAATGCAAACTAATCTATTTTTTGATGAGATGGTGCTGATTTTGGTATGTTTCTAGCTGAGAGACGAAAAGCAATTAGCAATTAAACGTAACCCATAAACCTGTCCGCCGTAAACCCTCTATTTTGCAAGGGGTGCGGATTGATCATCATCCATAAGAGGGGAGGGCGACAAAACCCGTCTGCATTAGTCGACCATCTCTCTCTTCAGCAACTTTCACCATTCACCCTATGCAGACGATGCAGTTGCAAGGGTCATAAGACCTGCACTGCACCAACAAATGACCTTAAAACATACACACGCCAGTTCCGCGTCGAAAACAAAGGATGCCTGCTTAAGCAGAGATGAGCATGAATCCACGCTTTTTTCTTTATGCCCGATAAACTTCCTCCATTTGGGTAATTTGTCTTTAGCTTTAGGAGCGGAGTTAATGAAACAGAAGATGAAATCTGTCGCTTCGTGGAAACTTTGGTGGACCGAAAAGAAATATGAACTCGTTGAGCAAATAAAGAATCGACGGGACGACTACTACTTACTTCTTCTTTCAGCTACAGCCGCTTCACGGAGCAAGGAAGAAGAGAGAAAAAAGGCGCACAAATAAACTTTTTCCTTCAATCTTCCGTCGTGGGTGGAAGCACAAATAAATAATGAAATGTACGAGGGAAATGTTAGCTATATCGTGGGCCATTCGGGTTTGTAGATTGCGCCGTGAATATAATATGCTGTATTTGAATTAAATTATTTTTGATGGAGTGTAAAAGTAATACGCGGCCAGTGTTCGATGCATGCGAAAGATAAATGGCATATGTGCGTGAGTCCGATAAGTTAATAAGTTATATATTTCATTCAGGAGGGTTGATTAAGCCGACTGGGATACACTTCGATGTGATTAATGTCGACGACCATTAAAAAATGTTCGTAATTAAAAACCGCATGTTCTATACTTTACGTGATGCAATTTACAATCATTGCACCTATTATTTATTGACTCAGAACTGAAATTCAAACATTTATAACCAACATGTACTTAATTTCAGTATTTATTAATCAGAATTAACATTAACTACAAAACTATATGTTATTACTATCTAATAACAACTGCTTCAATTGTAGTTTATAGAATTGAGAAAGTTAAAAAAATAGTTACATGTGCTAAATTTCTCCAAGTAAAAAACGCACAAACAATTTCAAGCCCGAAATGAAAAAAAACCTTAATGTCTAAATCAACATATTACTCACTCATTCTTAAGTTTTATCACGGTCATGTAATGTCATGTAATGTCATGTAATGTCATGTAATGTCATGTAATGTCATGTAATGTCATGTAATGTCATGTAATGTCATGTAATGTAATGTCATTTTCTTAAATTTCGAGTCATTAAGAATCTTATACCGAAATTGCAAAAAAAAAAGATGGTATTTAATTTTTAAATATAATAATATAATTTATTGGGCAATAATAAAATCTGTCCAAAGGGCAGAAATTATATTTCTAAAATAAATTGTTTGTTTTCGTATGTTAGAATAGATACTAATACGATAACAACCTGCAATTTATTCGGTCTGTAAAATGAATGAGAAATGTATTGTATAAGAGGTGTATTGAATTTCACACAATAGATATGACCTTCACCTCTTGAATGATCATTGGTTCGAGGAATCCCTTCCAAGAGAAATGTTTTAATGTACATATTGCTAACGGAAAAGTCATTAAAATGCCAATTAAGGAAACATAATAATTAAGAAATTTCGTTTAAATTCTTGTTATTTTAACGTGATTCCCCCTGATTCAGCAATGTCATCACCAAGATTAATTATAGAATTAATAATCCAATTAAGGCCTAAACTTTTATGCCTCCATGCAATAGGAGATGATACGGTTTTCTGGGAAAAATATAAATTGAAATTTGTAATAATTCCATCCGCTGCGACGTTATTATCAACGTCTGGCAGCTGTCATGCAGTGAAATGGGAGAAATTTAAGAATTCACTGATATATCTCATTCCGTTCCCTCGTAAATAAATCACACAGATAAATTGAATAGTTTCGGATTTCAAAACAATCGCATTCTTAAATTCGAATTCATCACAAACATGTTATAATTGCTTTTTATCTGACGCTTTAATAATCGTGTATTCTGGAAACATTCCATCTTCGTCTCCGGAAAAGGAAAAAATAATAATACTGTAAACCATCATTTATCAATAGCAACGCAGTAGGGATGATTAATGCGAAGTTTTCGTCGAAAGTTTTAGAGCATTTCCAATAACCCTACGACGCCCTACGCCAAAACTTACATCAAGTTGCTTTCAGCGTGAAAGAAAAGCAAGTAAATTGTTATAGGTAACATATTCACGATTTCTTATGGCTTTCGCAGCAATTCCGGAGAGCTGCAAACTAGATATGCATGGTCGTAAATCTTCGGTTGGTTCTTGTAAGTAAACTATTGATAAAATGAGAAGGAATGCCTTTCTTCGGTCGCATTCCATTCAAATTGAAAGCATAGCGCCCTTTCAATGCACAGACACAAACCAAAGGCTTGATTTAATAGAATCCATGTGCCGTCCATTTGATAACAAACAACATGTGTGGCCGACGAACTGAATTCGAGCTGCATTTTATTTCATACACAATTTTACGTTATCGAATTACCACCGGTATAATTAGAATCGAAATACATCCGTTTGTATTATTTCATTTCATTTTTTTCCTCGTGACTTTTTTTTCATTCGACATCAATCCAATTACCGTTCAAAAAATAATTATATCATAGAATTATATATACATTATTATGTTTCAGGGCAAGAAGACCTTTGCAGCAATAGCATGATATTTTCATTTCCTTTTTTTATAATTGTAGTTGTTTCAATATATTCTACTATTATTATGTTTCAAGAACTTATTACTGTGTAATAAAACGTATAAATGTATATTCTTTAAAGAATATCATTGCATCTATAAACTCAACTATTATATATTAATAGAATATTATTCAATTTTAAACATTTTTTTAATAATGAAAATTGTTATCATTCAAAGTTTCTACAAATCTATGTTATTTTTCTTATAAGACAAGCTTTTAAAACATATGGAGAAAACATATTACTTTCTAATTTTTACTAAATATACTAATAAATGATTTAATAAGTAGCGATTACAAAATTGGTTAAAATACTTAAATAATTAAGCGAATTTTCAAAGAGATTTCAAACAAAATTTCACAAGTGCAACAACCTTTCAGATCGCATTTTCTTTAAAGGAATATACTTATTTTGGTAATTAATTAAAAAGGTCAAGGAATGTGCTATAAATACGGCATATGTCAAAATGAAATGCTATAGTTAAGTGTAATAAATGTATTCAATTCACTTTTCAAGTAGATTTCATGAATCAAACTTATATAGTCTTCTATGCTTCTTTTTACAATAATTTATACAAGTTTATTGGTCAATATTGAGTTAATAGATTAACTTATTAACTCTTTTTAAGTATTTATTTATATTGAAATATATATCATTTATACCGGTGGTAATTTGATAAAACTACTAATTAACAACTATAAATTAAATTAAATAAAGGCAGAAAGACTTATGATCTATAGTCCTTTACAGCAATATCATTTTATTTTATTCCTTTTTCTTTTGAAATTCTTCTTTTTACGACAACAACACTCTCAATACAATAATTGAGATTGTTGTTGTTGTAATAAATGTTATTATTATTACATTAAACAACAAAATTGATGCATTTTATGAAAAGGTGTACATATTTATAAAATTGCTATACAAAAATATAGCAATATCAATCAATTATTGAAGATGCAGTTTAAAGAATATTAATATTTATAGCTATTAAAATTTACGTGTTGGAATTTGAGGTAATAAAATTGGAATATAATGAATGCATAAACGTGAAAAATGTTTGGTGCCAGGTTACCAAATTTGGTGTTGACTTTACAGTGAGGACAATTATGCCGTTTTGTTCGTTTCTTCTGACCGAGCATACGTGTATATGGTGTTTTTGGTCGAGGAACCAACACTGATTTACCGGTCCGCACCGGTCACATTATAAATTACCGGCAATTTCCGACGCCCCTGGTATATTATAATTTTGACCCGGTCCTTTTTAATTGCGGACCAAATTAAACAATGTTACCACCCGTCAGTGCCTTTTCTGGCATGCAATTACAGTGCAGGTTGTGCTGGATGAGTTTCACCATCAAAATGGATCCCGATGTTCCCATGTTCATCATCATCTTGCGGCTATTATATTTCATACGAGAATCGTTTCGCGGCGTGTCTTCTGCTGCAGCCGTTGGTGAGGACGTGCAAACCGCAGGAGTCCGCCAGAGCATTTATTAATAAGCGCGTTTAATAATAGAACATTAATATTAGAAATGGTAATGCAAATGTTTGTCGACAATTAACCGTAGGTTTACGCATTGGTCACCGAAAGAGCTGATTTATGTCACGTGTCAAACACGTGTGCGAGACGTAATGGCTATACTGAGAATCAATGCGCTTTGCTTGTACAAATAATAAGCATTGTCTGAGCCACCGGCGCACACTAATCAATTTTAATTGGAATTTATTGCGTAGGAAGAGAATCGATTTTTCTTTTAACTCCGTTCCTGAATTTACAAAAGCATCCCTTTTTAGTCTGATCCCCTTCTTTTTCACATTTTTTTTTATTTTGAACAAATACTAATATAATAAGTACGACACGTGCATGGACCTCACAATAAAACCAAAGCAACTGTTTCCGCTCCGGAACCTAAACATACATGTTTGTATATGAGCCTGAAGAAATATCTTCAAGTGAATTTTATTTCACTTCTTGATTTACTTCAGAAAAATAATATAATTTCATGCATTTAATAATTTAAAACACCTAATCTTCAATTACATTAAAATTACAATAATAAGATCTAAAGATCTAAAAATGTAGTTAAAAATGAGCAAATTGCAACTATGGAATTTTATTTTATTTTTCTTATTTTTTTTAAACATAAATAATTAAAATTTTCATTATTTGACTTAAAACTATTTTGCATAGTGCAAAGTTGTTTAATGTTTAAATTTGAATAAATTTACTTGTGTAATGTATTTATTGTAATTTTAAATATATATTTATTGTGGAAATTGTAATGTTAGATGTAAGTAAATTGAAAAATGTTTTCCCCTCTAATGTTTGTTCTGGATGAGTGTGATACTTGCTTTGTGTGTTATTTTTTCGCCACGCGGATAAATTGTATTTTCAGTAGTAATGGAAAATAGGAGAGACGTTATCTGTCGGTGCCCCAGGGCCCCCAAAGATCGGGGGTCCAAGCGATGAGTGTTTTAGTTTGGGTTGAAATGAATTAAGGAATTGGTGAATTTGATGAGTAAAGTGTTCGGAGGGTGGGGACCGGAGGGGCGCTCGTTTTATGGCAAGTGTAAATACGCTTCCCCCAGTTTTCTTCTGATAAATTTCTTTGACAAATCGCCCCCTCGGAGGAAGGACGACCAGACTGCTGCTGTTGCTACAACTACTACAACTTAGGACCAATATTTGCGAACGCGCGTTCTTTTCGTCATTTGATGGGACATTTTGGTTCCTCGGTGGATGTGCCATAATTGAGTGATCTGATTATTGCATTTAAACCGGGGAGCTCGTGTTGACTCTGCCAAATTTTAGCCCCCTCGCTGCGACTGGCGTGTTTACTGCTGCACATATAACTTAATACAGGCCCCCCCTCGAACCTCGAACAGGATACAACGTCGAGCCTGTCAAATCCACACGTTATCCCGCTTGATGTGTGCGTTATGCTTCGCAGATATTGTATTATTACCCCAGGATTCATACGAATTTTCCCAAAATAAATCAGCCATCTGCCTTGAGCAACTCTACCAATTTAGATGGTTAAGAACATATCTTTCAACGACATTGTTCATTCGCAAGGATCGTATAAAAGTCTAAGTGAATTCCCGTCCACTTGGCCTTTTCCCCAATTTACAAGAATATATCAGTATCAAGTGTCATTCTGGTGAGGAGCACAAAACCTCTCAACAAAAGACATCCTGTCGTGTAGCACTAGATGTATAGCAGTCACACAACAATAAGCTAGGGTCTTATCGTGGTCAGACACCTACCAAAAAACGTTTACTACTTTTCTACCTGAGACACCTTATATGGAACGGAAATAGTCTTGTTAGAATCAATAATATGGGGAGTCCAGTTCAAAACATCTTTCTTTTACTATTCACATATTAATACACATAAATTATACAACGATTTAGTACAGATCAACTATATATAATTTCATTTTACATGGATTAAAATAAAATAACAAACATATTGAATATTTCGAATATTAAAATAAAATTGATTGAAATTATTAATAGGAAAATCCTTGCGAACCTACGTATATTATATTCATGTAAAATGAATAACAAAAACCATTAATATTTTAAATAGGATATTCCATTAATTTTATAATAAAATAAAAATCGCTTCAGTATTCGGTTTTATAATAAAATTTAGTTAAAAATGTATATATCAAATATACTAGAAATTATGTATTTTAATTACACACAAATTAGTAATATGATTAATTGTATAATTTTCATAATTTACATAGAAACAACTTACTTATACATAATTATCTGTTATAATGTTTACAAGACAGTCTATATCGAGTTTCAGGAAAACATGATTGAATAAAAAGCTATTACTCATAGACATTCTTAGATGATTTACAAGCTTCTGATAAAAAGGATTACTTTACAAACTGAAAAATAATATCGTATAAACTTCTTAGAGAAATTACGACTTCTCTAAGAATTATATACGATATTCATTTTCAAGAAAGCGATAGGATATTCATATTAAAGTTGATGAACAACAAAGTGAACTGTGATTAATCAACAGACTTCTAATTCCACACATTCTCCGTAACATTTGTTAATTATATAGCGATATTATTACTTTCAACATTTAATAAATTAAATTACTTTACGGTAAATAGAAGAAAATTAAATTAATTAAGCTTTTAATTGAACACTGTACATTTACTAGAAGCTATAAACATAAATAGAAAATAAATTGCTAATATACTAAAATAATATTTCGGTTTCTAAATAAAAGATTTTGTTTCGGTTTTCGAACATAAATTCAATTCATCTATATAAGAAAATATAAGATACGTGTACGTATTTTTATGAATTTTCATTGTTATTGCATCCAATTTTGTACAGTTTTAGGGTTAAAGCTTAAGCATGACATTTTACATTTTATGAGGAACTAAAATCAATATTTTCTAATTATCTTAATTAACTGAAGATCGATTTATATTATAGTTCATTATGTATGGAAAATTAGCATTGCACTCAATGACAAAACAAATATTTATATACTATTTATATTTACTAGTAACAGTACTGTGTAACAGTTATTGATTACTAGTTACATCAATTTTGTCAAACAACAAATGTCCAATGCATTCGATTAAAACATTCACAGTTTACAGTTCAAATTACACATTTAATAAACTTCAAAAGTGGAATTCACAAACATCACAAATAATTTCATATATACGAATTTATTTTCGATATTCGCTGTGGACATTATTTACTTTCGATTACTGAATCTCGCTTTATATATATGTGTGTGCCTCCATTTAAATTATTTGTGTTTATACCCCTCTACAGGTTTTGACAGCATTAAAACAAAATGGTGTTATACAAAGATAAATAATCCGGTACGCTTTCATCCGTTCGCAACGCGCTGGCTTTTACCTCAAAGGATGAGTAATAATTCGCAAATAATGTCTTTGTTTTTGAGCTCCCGTAACGGAAATAATGGCAATAAATAAAGCGAGTTATAGGGAAAAGCAGAGGTAATAAAATTATTTCTGTATATTTATATCGGACAGGGCATTTATTTATTTTCTTCTGGTACATAAAACCAAACATAGCGGAAAAGATATAAATACGAATGAATGGTTCAGGAATCTCGCGGAATTTCCCTATTTCCAGAAAGGGTGATTCTCGCCCGAGTTTCGAAACTATTTTTGGGTTTATAATTGGGAATTTATGCGACAGTGAACGGACACTTCAATATTGCCCACTGCCGTTGCACCATTGTTTAATTGACAAATGGACTACAGTGTTCTGTTTACTATTTTGTTTTCGGCTGATCGATGGACAAAGTTTGGATAAGCGAATTACGTTGCATAATTTCGATTTATAGTCTCACCGTAAATATTCATTATAATTGATGATTTGCACATTGTTCATTCTTCATACATATAAGTAAAAAACTACGATAACTTTAGTATTTCTTTTTTCTTATAAAACTATATTTAAAAACAAAAATATAACTAAAATAGCGTTCCCTAATGAAATAAAATACAAACTGAATATAACTGAAATATAGAGAAAAGAAAATATAATTATTGCTATTGCTGCAAAGGGCTACATGCCAAAAGTCTTTCTGCCCAACATATAAAATTATTAAATTTATTTGAAATATAATTAATGTTGAACATGATAAATCTCTAAACAAGATATGGAGATGCGAAAAGTCATTAAAAAGAAGGGTAAAGGGTAATATTTAGATTAATGGTGGTTTGCACCCTAAATGCATATGTCCGTTTATAAAATAAAAGAAGGGTTAGTTAAGAGTGATTTTCCATGTTTGAGATGAATGCAATTATCACTGAAAACATATTTCATGATTATCCACTGGAATAATCTCTAAACGACACTTTAATGCTTTTTGATATCATTTTCAAAAATTTACATAAATCAATAGTATTTACAGTATTATAAATGGTATACTACTACATATTAACTTGTAAAAAATTAATACTATAAATGTCATATTAACAATCCACAATTATGAAGAACTAATCTACAGGAATCATGTAGTGCAGTTCCATGAATTTCCTACTCTTTTGAAACCGCTAATTGAAATTGAAATTGAGAAATTGAAAACTGCATAAAAATAAACAAACCACCCTTGCAGAGATCATTTATTCAAAGTAATTTAGTGTAGTTTTTTTATATTTTGGTTTATTAAAATTTAGTTAATTTAGTGAATCCGTGTTGATTGAAGCCGCACTTCCTATCAAGGAATTATTGTATTTAATAAATATGTTAATGTTTATTTAATTAATTATTTTTATTAGTTATTATGGACTATTGGATTATCTAATGTTCATTTATGTATGGCAAACTTTATTAATTTATTGTGCAGAAAGAGTAATGTTATTTATTGCGATTGTAATCATTTTCTTTTTGTTGTAGTTGTTGCAATAAATGATATTATTACTACATTATTTTTTGTAAATGACGAATTGTATTACCTAAACTGATTGAATGCAATGGTAACAGTGCGTCGTCCAAGTAAAGGCTAAAGTGATTTCTATCGTAATAAGTCCTTATCGAGTTACCAGATGATGAATTGGTGGCACGGTAATGACTCCAGACCACTTAGCGATAAGGGTTGGGGGATAAAGTGCTACATTTTATTCCTGACGCAGTGCGGCTCGCCTTCGCCTACCATTCGATGTAGACGGAGTTCCCTCGATTTTTCTTGTCCTCCGGCACATTGTTATATCCTTTCTTTTTCGAGCTATCTGCTTTTTATGTATTTTGTCCTTCGTTTATCTCCAGCGGGGATAAATCGTTTAGAAGCAGCAACCCTTTCACTGGCGACATCGGCAAGGCGCGGGGGGTAGGCGGGTGCGTGCGGCCATAAATACGCATCCCGTATCCATTACAACCCCCAAAAGCAGTGCATGGATGCATCCAGTTAGTGAGTCCTGCGTATGACTCACTGCTTACCACGGCCACGATTTATGGCCTCTTGTTTGAACTGTGATCGCATTAAACCCTCAAGTGTCGTGGTAATGTATGCGTCGATACATAAGAACAGGGCAAAAACTGGGGGAGGCGCGATCCGATCCATAATTCCATCGCACACACTTTTACTCGCACTTGATTTAATTAGCAGGAGACGGCCATGCAAGATTTATGGCATTATATTAAATCGGCCCCAACGTACGAATCCAATCGATACTGATTAATTTTAACTGGATCACATTTCAGTGCAATCCCTTGCTGCTAAGTTATGGCATGTTCAAGAACATTCTCTCGCTCCACATTTCGAAGCCCATTAATCTGATTTCTAGAAGACTATCGTTACTCTTACTTAATACTATGCACAAAGAGTTACATCAGCATATTTATATTCCTCTTAATTCAGTAATACCATCTAAGAACTATTTAACTATTCTAACAATTTTTACTACAATTGACTGTTCTACCTAAGATTCATCAATAATAAATTGTGATACATTGGAATGCGCAAATTTATAATAATTATCGTATAAAAATAAACTGATAAAACTAAGTCCGGCAAATGAAACTTAAATAGATTGTAACGCAAATTATAATACATGAAAAAACAGTTAATATATTCTATTTTGACACTATTTTGTTAAAATGTTAAATATTAATAGTTTCCATATGAAATATATAAAGTTTACTAAACAGAATTTGATTATTATTATATGTAAACTCGAACTATAAAAAAATGAAATGGAAATACCATCGAGAATTAAAAATATATTATTAAATTTATGATGGAAGTTACTAATATATTAAAATTACCAGCTGAATTCAATTTTTATAAATTATACAATTTCTTATATTTATTCAAATAAGAAAAGTATGGTGTTAGCAACAATAGGATTGTATTTTCTTTTTCTTTTCTTTACTATTGTATTGAGTTTGTATTTTGTCTAATTATTATTGCAATATATGTTAGTATTATTAATTAAATTATAATTGACATTTGATTCGCCAAATATCAGTATCAGTTACGAAATTGAACTATAGAAATTGCCTGATATCCATCAGAGATCCAACACATACATAATTTCTACTATATTCATTTAAATGTTTCAAAATGAATACAAGAATTAGTTTATTCGAATAAAGTAGCAAAGCTCCAGAGGGGTCATTTATTGAATAACATGCACACCGGTAGCCCAGGTATTTTGTGAATCGTAATAAATGTAAACAGATAATTTATATTAATTAATGAAATTCAATTAACGGGTAACTGTTCCTCCCGGTTAAATTTGCTTTTGCCGAATGCATGTAATGTCGCCACCGTTTATTAACATTCACGAATTGCAAATTACAATTTAAACATTTTTAATTACCGGTCACGGTCAGTTGTGCCGCCGACAAAATGTAATAATAATTCATATTTACATTGTTCCTATTTCATAGTTCATTAAATAATTTATTATTTTTTTTGAGTATTTTATTCAATATAATATTAATATTTACATGAGAAACATAAATATTAGTTTATTGTATTATTAAATATATATAATGATTATAAAATGAATGTAATATAAAATTAATTAGTTATATGCTATTGTTTTTGTATGTTACTTCGATTCAATATTATAATTAATAATATTCTAGAATTATTATATTAAGTTAAACAAATATAATTTCAATTTCCATTCAGGGTGGAAAAACGATAAATAGTAACCATACGTCCCAAATTTTCAGCCTCTGTCCCTTTTTTTGCAACTAGTTTCTTGGTTCCAAATTTCTAGGGATCAAATTGTTCTGAAAAACGATAGTGGAAATCTGGTCACCTTAATAATAGACCTTTACTACGACAGCAAACCTATAGGTTTATAGCCCTTTGTTACGAATTTATTTTTTACTGCATTTCTTCGTTTTTATTATATTGTTTTTATTTTTATGTTATTATTAAAAAATACTAATGTTCCAAGTAATAATAATTAGAATTTAGTCCTTTGTATTAAAAATACAATAAATATTATGTTAATACCAGATTTTCAATTGCTTAGAATCTTAGCGTTAATCTCCGACATAACTCATTAACTACCAAAACGAAATTTCGAGTGTTCTTTGTTACTTATTGTGCCATATTGAATTAAGTAAGATATTTGTTAAAAAAAAGAGAAAAATCCGTGACAGTGAGCGATTTATGAGTGAAACTGTCCAAAGCAAAATAGCTAATTACATACACGTATTATCATAAAAAAACACTACTATCGGCAAAGTGCAAACTTTTTGGTTTGTCTGATTAACCATTAATATATCGTGACATACATTTGCGATGAATCATCAAGATCTTCATCAAATTCCAGTGCTACCCTAAGTTTATAACATTTCTTAATAACAATATGTCTATTTTTTTCAATCTTTACGACTAATTTCAAAGTTCTGTCGATCATTTTAGCAAGTCCATAATATCGTTATCAACAAATTTTCAGGGTTAATAGAATCTGATGATATAACTTTTTTTCAGTTTTGTAACAATTGTGATATTGTGAACAAATTTGCTTACATAAGTAGTTGATTTATTAATCTATTTAAACAAAATAATGAAAGATGATGTATATCAAGCAAATATTTATTAAAATACTATTTGCGCATATATCAACTTAAACAAAATAAATTGTATGATAAAGTGAGCAAAACGCAAAAGTAAATTCGGAGTGATGGATTTGAGTAATAAATGCAATATAAAAATGTTTCAAATATGATTTCCCACAGTTTGTTAAAACACTAATATCATTTACAACGAGTGTCTGGATTGCGTGCATTTTATCCATACCTGCTGCAACACATGCGTATGCAAATTCACATGAGCACACATAGCGAAGGATTTTTTTAATGTAATTTATACGTTTGGATATTTTATATGTTTGTTTTCGTTGAAATATTCACGCTATTTGATACGCTGATAAATTTTAATTCCGACCGCGCTCCACATTTTTCCCCATATAAATTTTATTTTGCACTCGATTTGAATAAATCCCCCCATGCACACACATAGGTATATGCAGACCACACATGGTAGACGCGTTAGCCTAGGTTTACAACATTTCACACTACATCAAACACAAACACTTGACATTTTTCTATACAGTGAATCTGAAAAAAAATACAAATTGTGTGCACGAATATTTGCAGCAATCGTGCTGACAATAAAATTTTAAAAATAAAATCGGTTCGATATAATTGAATACTGGAATATTAACCTGTCAGATTCATATTTCAACGATACTGGATACCAGATTTTGTTCGCTCGTTCCGTTCGTGTGGTTCAACGCATTATTTTCAGCTCCGTCTTTGCGCTCTTATTTTTATGTTAGTGGTTAGTGGTTAGTAGTGGTACTTGTAAAGAAAGGACACGGGTTATTTAGTACGGGGTCCAGGGTCATAAATTCTTTGTCTCCGTATGCGAATCAAACAGGACACGGCCTTACATTAATCTGCGTTAAGTGATCTTTAAACCAACATGAAATTTAACTGGCATTATCTCGGAATGCTTTCTTTCTCGTTGCGACCGATCGTACTTATTTCCTTTTTACGAGGCTCTCGGAAGATTGATATTCCGGTCCGGCCCAAGATTAATCGCCCATGCAAATCACCACCCCCCCTCATTCCTATTCAATTTTCCGAAAAGTTTGAATTGTGATGTTGCATCATCCGAACGTGCCACGCGCGCCTCAATTCATAGACAGACGCGAAACTTTTCGAGGGTGTTTATTTAGTCGTCGGCATCTTCTTATTCGATCCTTGTTGTATTTTGCTTTCAGTTTTTTTTTTGCGTTGCTTCTTTTGGCGGAGCGAACGAGTTCCTTTCAGTCAAGCGAGTTCATTATGAAAGTCCTTTTATGCGAAGTTTTCTAATAAAAGAGCCAATTTATTAAATAATGGACAGACTGAGGGTAGAAGGCGGCAGACACCGAACTATCTTGCGGATATATTAATATTACAGCATTTCCATTTTTTTTTCTCACGTTTCATTTCAATTACTAATTAACTACATCGTTGCAATTACACACTAAAACTGAAAGATAACGTAAATGGCATATATTATTTATATTATAATGCATAGTTCAATTTTGTGGCATTTATTTTAACTAACTAATATTTATTGTAACAGTTACATAAATAGATATAAAAAACAATAAAAAGTGAATATACCCATACCTCGCTGTACGGCCGCTCTTCAATTAAGGCACTTTTTCTATTTACGGCCTAAATTTTTCACTATAACGGCAAAAACACTTTTTTCCATGTCGATATATCTACATGTTGCCAATCTTGCGCAAACGCAATAATTGATTCCTTATACGACGTTTCGCTGTGCGGCCAAGTTCCGTGGAACCTATCTAGGCCGTAAAGCGAGGTATGGGTGTATTTTCAAAGTAAAGTGATGATACCTCCCGAATTTCCCTGTACTTTCCCGAATTTCCCTGTACCCGGGACTGTACCGAATGTAGCAGAATTGGCCCGAATTTCCCGGGAAAGTCCATAATTTTCAGTCCCTCTTCCGATTTTTCACAACTGGTTTATTGTTTTGAAATTTATAGCATTTGTTTTATTTTAAATGCAATTAATTAAAAGCATCTAGTATATATTTAAAACTAATAAAACAGCGTCGATGTTTTTCCGAATTTTGTACTTCGAAATCTGGTCAGCTATTAGCCATAGGACTTTCCGTCTATCATTACCCTTATTGTCATACTGCTGTATGTACATATAAAATATGTATTACGTTAATATGTAGTTAATATGAGATTTTATTATGATTTTCATGTAAGTTTGAAAATCGGACTAAAAATTTAAATTATTATTTTTAACTTAAATTCGCATGTAAGTAAAATCTGACATAATATAATTGAATAAATAAAGTATATATTTCATAGGTAACATCATCGTATTAGTAAAAGAAAGTTTATTAATTAATTTAAATTAATTTAAATTATAAATACTTATCAATTAAAATATAAATTAGGTCAATAAATAGTTTGTATTATTAAAAAAAAATATTATATAAGTATTCCATATTATTTTAACATTTATTTATATAATTTGTAATCTGCCATACTTCGATGATAAACAAATACATTTGACATAAGAAATAAAATACATATGGAAATAAACAAAAATTGACAGTTTGTGAAACGATTTCCCAACAAAAATGTTCAAAAATTAACTTAACTAATTTATAGTTTAAACTTTTAACCTAATAGAACAACTTACATATAAATTAATCTTGATAATATAGTTAGAAACATATAAATTATTATTATTTATTTAAACATCTTAATTAATCCAAAGTTCTTTCTGTCCAATCAACTATTATATTAATAAATATATTTGGTACTCATATAATTCCTGCTCTTATTTAATTAATATGTTTGTTTAAGAATTGATGATTCTAGAAATAAAACAATAAAATGTACTTTGTGAGCTCGGAATTTCATACATGAAGCAATAAATTCGATATGCAAAGGTTCGGATGTGTTTCTGTTTTCGTTATATTGGATTACTCATGTGTTTTTGAATGGTCACTCGATATGCGTGCGATGATTGCGGACGTTAAAGTGTATATTTATCGTGAATGGTGAAATTAAATAACACTTTGAGCCAATGTTCCGTACGGCTGGGCGCTGTCCGTTGACCAAAAAAAAAAATGAGACCGTTTTCAATTATTTAAACTAATTTTCGTGACCGACCGGCTGCAACAATGGGCCCTACGGATTCGGTTATATACCCCAGCTATGTACAATATATATATATACATATCTCCCACATATTGTACACGTTCGTAGTCCGATTTTCTACATCACGTGTTGGAATCACATAGGGAGTGATTTAGTATTAATTTTATGGTTATGCTTTGTAAACAGAGGCGCGCACCGATTTGTAACCTTTTACAAACTGCCATTGTTTGCATTCGGACGGATTTGAAGCGTTGAAAGCGTTCTGCAACTTTGTCAACTTTATGGGACAATAAAAATTGTCGGGATCGATGTTTGTTAAGTTTGATTATTGAAGCTTGCTGTAATAATAATAATAGCGATCAATAGTGCTACCTTCAGTTCAACCAATATCTAATATAATGTTTTAATGTCTAGAAGTCATTTTGTACAAGCATTGGATATTACTTTTAATGTAATGCAATCTGTGTATCTAATATTCATGTTTATGACGTTGGATGTTATATTTATTTAAATAATTGCAACTGTTGTGTCCAACCATTATTATTAATATTGTTGTTATTATATTGTAAACAATGTATGTATAAGAGATCTCACAAAGAGTTTCTCACGTAGACGCATATCAAGTGTCTTAGTCGCCACATCTTTTTATATAAACAAATATATACGTGCCAAGGGATTGATTCGAAGATTCCTAATCAATGCACTTCTTCATATAAACAACTGTAAGGAATTCGGGTCGGTCGTATTGTAAACAAACCACCCAAGCCGAATTCCATGGGAACGCTTAATCATCAAATATAAACAAATCCGTACTCCTAATCACAACTCCCACCCCTTTATTAATAATAATTAACTTCGTAAGTAAAATATGTATTTAGAATTAGTCTCAGTAGAATCTCCAACGAATAACTAAGTCTTAGAAGAACCTCATACGATTAACATAGTCTTGGGAAGACTCACCTACAATTGATTAATAAAGTTATCTTAAAACCAATTGAATTTACTTAATTCAAACTATTAAGACTCCACAACGACAACACCAGACATTATTCCACGGTGTCCAGAATTCCATCCCTGGGACACAACACAACAACTAGGAGTAAAAATATAAACTCAATATAATAGAAATATAAAGAAATAAACTATAATGCTTTTGCTGCACCATTGGCCTTTCTGACTCAGTTTAAATATATTTACGAGTGATTAAAATTGTTATGACAATTTTGATTTTTTTTTTTATGGTTAGGTTAATAATTTTTTCAACTTTTGATTTTTTTTCTATGGTTAGGTTAATAATTTTTTCAAATTTTGATTTTTTTCTATGGTTAGGTTAATAATTTTTTCAATTTTTGATTTTTTTCTATGGTTAGGTTAATAATTTTTTCACATTTTGATTTTTTTTCTATGGTTAGGTTAGGTTTGATTCGCATACGGAGACAATTTTTAGAAATTTTTCGACGATTAATATATATTAAATTCCACTAAAAATTAACGTAATAGATTTTGTATTTTTTTTATTATTTGCAAATTACATTGAATTATAATGAAAATCATCGCTTCTAAAGAATAGCCTGTGTTAAATCTACTAATTACTTTATATATTTAGTAGTTTATCTGCTAATAGGGACAAACCAACTCTGTTTGAATTAATCAGAATATACGTGCCTTTTCAGTAGCGTAGTTAACAAAGGATACTGGGATGCGAGGTTGACGATATCTTCCATCCAATTTATATGGCTTTACGCAATAACAAGGTGCATAATGATTTGTAAGAGGGCTTGAAAGACAGTGCAAGCGTGCAGTAGAGTGAGGGAAAGGAGGGGGGTTTGTACAATGATTTAATGTCACAGCTGGAACATAGTGAAATAACGCATGCAGGGAAGTGTACAACAGGAAGGTTTGATTTATGAATTAATTAGTTCTGGAAGACATCGCATAGGCGCCAAACCTCCACGGTCACACGAAAGACGTTCTATTTATCATCAAGAAAAAAATCGTGTGTACACATTTGCCACCTAAAAAAAGCACGGAAAAACACTCTCGATCTCTGCCGCATGACAGTTTTCATAATAGACATTTAACTTTACAACTTGACGCTTTAATCGTCTCCAACCCATACAATCTTCCTCCACATACACATGTTGCACACTAATTTATTCATATTCCCCATCTCATTAGCACGGCGCATTTACATAATTTAATAGCGTTACGTAACGCCCGTCCTCAAACGGGCCGAAAATCGTGTGAACCAACCTCGATTAAAATTATGAAAAAAAAACAAAACAAAACAAAACGTTTTTAATATTATTAACAAAACAAAAAATATATAAAATGAAAACGCGAAACGAATTCGTAATCTGCTTATTTTGAATACAGTTTATATTTATAAACTCGACGCCTCAACACTATTTTTAACCAAAAAGAGATGAAGAAGAAGGAAAAAAAGGGCGTCTACGCGTATTAAGGTAAATAATTTATTGTTTCTTTATTTAGAAGGCTCCCCATGAAAAGATTGGAGATTTGACAAAAAGCAAAATGCTCGGCTTTCCTATTACGAGTTGAAGAAAATCCGTGCATTCCCATCGCGGTTTCTGTTTTGTAGACAAAGAACTATTTACAAACACATTTAGCATCATCTGATGAATAATGAAAAAACCCCGCGATGACCTTAACGATACGCAATTAATTTTAGTTTTCTGTCCAATTGGCATACAATGAGAACGTATACACAGATTGCATTTCAAACCGACCGATTGTTTTCTCTTCACAGTGATGCATAGATTACATTAATTAAAGAAATCATATTCTCCTCCACAACCGACGCCAATTGTTACGTACTCGAGTGTAACGGTATTTTGCAATGGAAGTTTTCCACAACATAAAACTATTTAAATTTTGTAATAAGATGCTTTCAATAGTAAATTATTTAGTCCTTTGGTGCAGTAAAATATATGTCATTCAATTAGTTATTTCATTAAAAATAATGTTTAAGACATGTTTTTCAGTCTGAAACGAATTAGGTGTTGGTTTTGAAATAAATGTATAGCTGTAACATATGTATTCAACCAATCTTTGTCATTTGAACATATGTTATTAAATTAATTATTATATTGAAAATAATCTTAATGAAATATTTTGAGGTTTGAAATGATGAAAGTGTTGGTTATAAAATAAATGTATAGCTATAACATTTGTATTCAACTAATCTTTGCTATTTTAGCTATTTATTAACACCATGTAACACATTTTAAGATCCTCCTTTAAATTGTTGTTAGCGTTGCAACAAACTAATGATATTTTTGATTGAGAAAAAACGTAAATATTGGGTACTCATACTTAAAGGAAGAAAAATATCTAAAATTTGTTTAAATAATATCATAAATATATGTAGAAAAGGGCAAAAAGACCTATAGTTTATGGCCCGTTGTAGCAATAGCAATAATTATATTTTAATTTTCTTTTCTTTGTATTTCAATTATAATCAATTTTTATTTTTCTTCTAGTTCTTGTTGCAATAAATATTATTAATATTGATGATCTTAATATTAGTAATTTAAACTGGAACATATAATATAATACTAAGTTATATGTTTATTAAGGGTGAATAAATATAGTTATTATTAGCAATTCAATTAATACATAAAATCATGTAAATCCTTGAAAGCCATGCACAACGTGCACACACGCGTCATGGTTTATGCAATAAATGACTTACAGATTTTGTATGGGATTATGAATCCACCTCCCCTCTAATAAACACAATTTATATAGAAATCCATGCGAAAATCAGTAAATATTTAAGCTTTATGTGCAGCAAGCGATATCAAAGGAAAAGAAAAACATTCGTTAATTATTTCTTGTAAAATTCATGTTACATTATGCACGTTGCTGAAAAGCATTCACATTAAAAATTATAACTTTTTAATAATCGTCTCGGCATCGTAATGAATACCAATTTTCATATC
Organism: Nicrophorus orbicollis; assembly: GCA_018845635.1. Taxonomy (NCBI): domain Eukaryota; kingdom Metazoa; phylum Arthropoda; class Insecta; order Coleoptera; family Silphidae; genus Nicrophorus; species Nicrophorus orbicollis. Next base: position 333,742 of record JAFMTC010014004.1, on the reverse strand, counting down.
AATTCTTTGGTACTAAATTATTCATCGTGAATCCCTCCCGACTTTCTAAACTCAACTCAATATGTAATTAACAGCTTAATAATCTGAGTATGAAAAAAAATACGGTTGTGAAAAGAAAAAAAAACGAGAGATAATATAACACAGTGTAGACGAGTATGAGGAGGTATAGCCCACACCGAACATCAAAGGGCGTTCTTTTATTCCTATTCATATAATTACAGGGCAACCGACGTATGTGTACGTATATAATAAAAAAAAATCATAATTAAAACATATATATGATACGGTGGCAAGTTACGGGAAAGTAATTTTAATTAAAAGTTGCGTTCCTTTTTATTGCGAATTTCTACATGAACGAAACTATATTAATTAATGCACCGAATGATTCGAAATACGCCTGTATTAGTTCGTAATTGTATACTCAGAGAGAAATGTATAAGCAATTTATTGCAAAGATTTTGCTAATTGGTTTTATATTTAAGTTTACCATCTGTAAAATTCAATTTATTTTAATTGAAAGTTCAACAACTGTTTTCTTTGACTAATAATTTCTAATTTATAAAAAGTGGAGTTTTTTTTACATTAATTATTAAGAGAAAGGTGGGTTTGGTCCTATACAGTATAAGTCCAAACATGAAGAACGGATAAAGGTCGTTCTATTTTTCACACTTCTTACATAGTTTATTTACTGTAAGCTACATTCTAATTGAATGCATACTATTGTGTGATTTAAAGAGGTGATTATGAAAATGAAATATCATCAGTTCAGAATGATTAAAGTATATGTACCCTCGCTTGATGCATGTTGAGGTTCGCTAGACGAGCGATTTAAATCTTCTAGGGATAAAAACGCTTGCAGAGTTGAGATCAGAAAAGGAAAAAACCGCATCAGCAGTGCATGACTTCTCTGAAAACATCCACTTAAAAATGTAAAACCCGAGGGTGGTTCAAATTTAAGAGCCTGCGGAGGGATGATAACTATTTGAGACGATGAAGATTGTATATGTATCACAGTAGGCATGAATATTCAGACCAAACCGACGACACATAGTTGTGGAAATGCAAATGAGTTAAGCTAGTGGAAAAGTTACGAGACAAAGAAAATAATGAATACATTAAAGCGAAAAGTTTTTTTTTAAAGAAAAACTTGTTTACAACTGAAAAATTACTTATAATTTGCATATTTTTCATGATATTATTTATAATTTAACTATAATTAAAGTATAAGTAATAGTGCTATGAATATAATCTCTCTTGCGTAACTGACCGTAACAAAACTTGCTTGTGAGCTAATTGTGATCAATGCGGTTGATGGATATATTGATTTAATAATAGCGTTAGTCTGGCGTTGCAGAACTTGCGGATTCGAATGTATTCCGATGATTATATCAAATTTCATTGCATTAACTGATTAGAAGTATCAACTTCGGTGCTATTTGTAGACCCCAATTTTACGTCTCGGATTCCGTCCGTGGCGGGAACAACTTCAATCCGAGGAAAGTTTTAAAACAGTCACAAAGCTTCATTACCGAGGAAAACTTGCGCCCTGCTCTGGTCATCTATGCTATATGAACACTTACTCAAATAAACGAACAACTCGAACGAGCATTAAGTCCCGTGGGATATTACATTTCGAACTTTGCAAATTGAATCAGTCCAACTAAATTCTAATTGATTGATACATATTGATGATAATTACTATTTATTATACATTTTTAACTTTGTAAATAATGATAAAATTTATTGCAACAACTACAAGAAAAATATAAACTCAAAAACATAATGCTATTGCTGCAAATGACTGTAGATCATGTTTTTCTTTCTAAATATTAATACTATTTATGAAAATAAGAGGGTGTGAGAAGTTTTTGTTGCTTTACATAACATACATATTAAATTTGTTTTAAAAAAATCTCTTCATTCAAAAATGACCAACATTCTAATCTTTATTTCTTATAACCAAACCAAAAGTTCATCGAGCAGAATTATTTTCTTGCCAACCCAATAATCTTGCCAATAATATTGAATTTAATCATTTGCAACACAGAGAAGTGGATTAAAATCGATTCAACACTGTTCACCACATACATGCATTGGATAGACAAAACAATAGTACCAACGTTTGTTAATACAATCCTTTCATCCTTCGTGTCATCAAAGGGTTGCTGTCCACCAATAATCCTCAACAACAATAGTGCCAATTTTATAAAGCAAAAGAACTAAGAATAGATTTAAATATATACCTGGAAAAATATATGCAAACTAGAAAAAGGGTACAGTTTATGATATTTTCAATTAGTTTATGATATTTCTAATACTTAACTTAATAAACTAAATGAAATAACAACACAAGAAAATTATTTATTTTTTTTCATTTTGTCATTTTTAATTTATATAAGTAAAAATTTAATGATTTTTTTTGTTAGAAAATACTTTTTTAAAGTTCATCAATGTGCTGAGAAGGAGTATTATTTAATCTTAATTGAAACAAGAAATGTATATTAATAACTTATAAATACTTATAAGTGTTTTTGTAATAACAATACAGTAAAAAATATTGTTTGCTCTTTTTGTAATTTTTAATTTATATATAAGTTGGAAAGTATATATATTATGATATTTTAGTTAGGAAATCTGTATTATGAATGTGTGTATTATTAGGGTTACCTAATTGAAACATGAAATGAATAATCTATTATATACAAAATTATAGTTATAATAAAAAAAATATTCTTAATTAGAAATAAATCATCATTTGTTCTAAGCAATAAGCATAAATATAAATAATTACAAACAAACAAAAGTTTGTGACAAAAGATGAATACTTTAGTTGTATAATATTGTTGTAATGTATGGTGAATACAGTTACAGATCAGGAATGTCGTGTATTTGCAAATAAATCAACTGTGTAATTAGAGGCCAGACATTGCGGTAGTCAAAAAGTTCAGTTTAATGGCTCGTTTGTAGCTTGCTAGTGTGGTCAAATTGAAAGCAAACTTAGATACAAGTTAACAGGATTTATTGCATGATGTGCAACTATGTATGAGGAGCATCGAAAAATTTAATTTCGTTTTAGTGCGAGTCTCAACCGATAAAGGTCGACGGCAATAAAATGTCCGATTTCACGATGCACTCAACACACCCTAAATTCTTTCCAAATTCGTTTTGCCTTACATTTACACAAGATCGTGAAACATATTCGCTACAATAAATTGAACATTTCCAATTACGAAAATTATAAAAGCAATACACTTTACATTTTATTTATATATACGAACACGAATGGAAAAGGAAACAAGTTTGACTTAATTAATGTAAGCTGTACAAATGTTATTAAATTTAATTATTTATTTATAATTGAATTTATATTATAATTTATTTATTAATATAATTAAACTATTTTTAGTAATTATACGAAAATATCAAATAATTATTTACTTTAAGATATGAATTGAAAATAATGTGTTTGAATGTTTAACAATTCTTCAATTACAAAACATCTATTACACCAATTTATTGTTGGGGTGATCGAACAATCATCCAACCCCTAATAATCTATAAGGCAAACATACAATCTGTCGTTTGGAATTAGAAAAATCAACTAAGTATCCTATACAAATAAAACCCCTAGAGCTTTGACCACAGCTGGTCTTAATAATTTAGAATATACATTGTTGTTACAACCAAAGGGTTTAAATAATATGCTTATAAAGTATAAAATAAGTAACATCAATGACATGTTTTTCTCTAATTAAAAAAATCAATCTATTGGAGAACATTACCAGATATTGATTTCGAGTTGACATGGAAAAAATGCAATTTATAAAAGTCCGACGGTAATAAAATAGTTGATTTCAGGATATCCACTTAACACTCCCTGTATCCGATGGCATTATTTGAATGAATAATGCATATAACAGGGTAATAAAACGGGTCCAATGAAAGGGTACGGGAAGATAGTACACAAAAGGTATAAAGCTCCGTCGAAATTATGACTGAAAGTTTATAGCTGCCAGGAATCGATGATCGAGGCGAGCAATATACTCTAATTCTGCTCTCAAATTGATTAAATTTCATTATTATCAGCAAATGATAATAAATCATTGCAAAATTTCATCCTTGGACGTTCGTAACTACTACTATTTTTTTTCTATCAGAATCTGTTGGCTACAAAGAGCATTGTAGGTCGCACACTGCGGCTCGAAACATAAATAAACTCCCTAGACTAAACTTAATGAAATCTCGGCTGCATATTCAGCAGTGGATTATTTATCTTCAACTGCTCAAGTTTATGTTTGAACAAATCCAATCGTGAGGGATTTGCAAATTAAATTCTTCGTATTTCCCTCCCTTTCCGCTCAAGACCCGAAGACGCATTTAATTTAATAAGGTTATTATTGTTTGCCTTGTCAAAATTCCAAAGTCACTGATTTCGCTTTGCATCCTTTCGCAGAATTACGCCTTTATAATATTGCTTGAGATTCATGAAGTTGTATAAAATAAATAAACTTTAATTCTCCTATTACAAATCTTAAAACAATAATAATAATATCAATTTTATTCACCAAAACAGTACAATAATATTTTTTAATAAAATTTCTTCTAAAAATTTCATTTTCATTAAGATTTACCGAAATAGTATTAAAAAATCATCAATTTTAACTTATTATAGTACTTGTCTATAGTAAATTAATAATGATGATATTTATATAAAACTTTGACAAAGTTTTCTCTGAAATACGAATTGACTTTTATTAGTTTCGTGCATCATCAACAATTTCTGTGATGCAAAATATTTTTAGATTAGGGTAAGGGTGTTCAACATTCCACAACACTTCTATATTATTCAATGCATAACTTTTTTTTCTTCTTCGAAAAAGTACATTTGGTTGGTCTGTCGAAACAAATGTTGACCGTGAACTAAAGATCTGCAAATTACAGGACCGTGAATCATGATGACACATTTACGAAGAAGCCAAAATGCGTCTGAAGTCTCGTACCAAAAACCATCAGGTCAATGTCTTCGTGATTTATATATAGAAACAATGAATTTAGTACTTTATTAATCAATGGATTCTATTATACGCAATTTTTTATTGTATCAAACTTGATTAATATTTCTGATCTGAAATTTTATTATTAAGTGTGACACAATCGTTTAGCTTTAATAGGTCTATGTGTTTTGTGTAAAGATAGATGTGTAGGATATATCTTGAATGGTTTTATCTGGTACCAGAATCGTCGTCGTGTGCATGACAGACGTGATATGATATACACTATATACCAGCATGTCACGTTCGAAACATAAGTGAATGGAGTTCAGTCATAGTGCATAGCACGCCCTAATGTAGTCACTCATCGCTGAATGGACGATCCTTTCGAAGATTTTATCAAATGAAGTCGGCCGAGAGAGCTGCCTGCCGCAATCCCTCTATCATATTCAATCACACACGAAAATCTTATATAAGTTCAATAATGACAAAAACAGCATGACTCTTATAAATACGCTCAGTATCGAGTTTCAAATTGATTTTCTTATATAGGATGTTAGTTCATAAGCTAAAAGCCGTGGTCAGATTGCGAACCAAACAAAAGTTGACAAGGTGTCTTCAGTTAAATATCAAATATATCAATTTGAGATCATTTATATAATACGAAATATTTTACTTATTTTAAATTATGACTAAGTAACTATATAAAATTATGTTTGAGTTGACGAGATAATTAATAAATATTGTGTTTTAACTTATATTTTTTTTATAATCGCACCAAATACATTATTACAACGGATTATTAAAAATAAAAATATATAAATCAATATAGTTTCATATATTGCAGTTGAATCATGAATTGCTGCTGTTATGCTTTAAATATATTCACATAAATTGTCGTAGCATATGACATTTAAATGTTATCCTACAAAACAATATATTTTTTGATGAATTGAACATGTGAAGTAAATTATGAGATATTTGTTAATTTGTTTTTACTTCAATGCAGTGTGCATTATCGATCATCGTTTAAATTGTTCATATTTTAAGATTAAATCTAAATTAATTGTATGAATTCCAATAGCATTCGTGATAAAAATATTTATAAAATGAATATATTTTTATCGGTTTTAACTGTTCTTTATATTGTATGTGATATTATGCTTAAAATATGAAATTATTGGTCAGGAAATGATATATAATATTGAAAAATATTTATATATAACAGTAAGTTCATTTTAACTTTGTTCATGAATAAAGTACAAAGCATATGTTAAATTCTCCCTTTAAGGAAATACAAAAAAGATGAAACGGGAAACAAAAACTTAAACACCATATACTTATAGTGAAAGAGTAAACGAGTTAAATTGAGCCCTTCTGGCAAAGAGCGCCGTTTTAGGACTACAGAAATGTGATTTGCATTTGCTAGTTTTGCAGCGGATTCAAGTTTCAATTTGCCGGGCACGCATAAAATAAAGTCCAATCTTTGTAAGTTTTATGTCCCTTTGCGAGGACAGAAGAGTGCTACTAGAAGAGGAGACACAAAAAAAAGCATGCGCACGAGGATGAAGTAGGAACGGAAAAAAGAAGGACGCTGAATTCAATTTACCGCTTTGGATCTTCTCTTTGTTTCGAGACCCAAAGGAATAAAACGAACTGAAATGGGATGCAGTATGTTAAATTTCGCGGAACAGTAATTAAAATTACATACTTGCAATTTTACGTTTCGCATTTTTTAATCAACATACTTTTCGGCTGCTCCGGGGCTGGGAGGGAGCGCGAATACTTGCCGTTTCTCTGCAAACAAGTTTACGGGAGCCGTCTTCTTCTCCGTCTTCTTTTACATTTCTTCTCCGTTTGATTCTTCTCCCTTCTCACAATCCTTCTGCTTTATAATGCATATCGTTCCGTTTTAATAAACATCGACATATGACAGAGGCCGGGGTTAATTAGTGCACCAAAAATACCAGATTCTCCTCTCCTATTTTCGGCAACTTGTTTATCTTGGTAATTCAAAGCGAAGATATACCAAACACATCATCCTGTGCATACAAATAACGACAGCGACTGCAGGTACCCCTAAATGTCTGTAATTCTTCAACATTTCAATCGCACTGCCGTAAAATTTCGTTTTTATCGCCGACGTGAACTTTACCACACATACCGCGCTTGTGGATCTTAATTTTAGTCCCTCCTGCTGTTTCGTACCATGTTCCTGTGGGAGGAAACAAAGAGAACAAGCGGATTTGGAAGAGATTATGTAAATTATAACCAGTCAATTTCTTGAGCTGTCCGAAATCCCCGGCTATAATTGTACGATGAAAGATTAGAGAAAACACGTCTTCTCATCCTATGCAGACGCCGTTTTGGAAGATCAAAAAAAATCAACACGGGATTGGACTTTACACGTAATCCTCATTTCCCTGTATAAAATTAGATTCCATGCAAATAAGAAAATCAACTAATAAAATAAAAATAAACTTTAATCCAACTTATACATTTAGTATGAATCATATTTAACATAAATACAACGTGCTTATACAACATAAATTTAAGTTACTATATTCAGTCTCAATTTATTTCATATTTTTAATTAAATTATAAAAATGTAATCATAAACTTTCCACAAAACTTGGCCGCAAAGCGAAAAGCCGTATAAGGAATCAATTATTGCGCTTGCGCAAGATTGGCAACATGTAGATATATCGACATGGAAAAAATCTTTTTGCCGTTATAGCGAAACATTTTAGGCCGTAAATCGAAAACGTGCCTTAATTGAAGAGGGTCGTTATAGCGAAGATAAAGAGCGACTGTATAGCGAGGTATGGGTGTATATGAATTAAAAGGCGGAAAGACTTTGGTCGATAGCCTTTCAATCACATTTTGATTAACAAAGATTATTATTATTACGAAATAAAATAAACTACTGAAAATAGATATTTCATTAATTTTGAACCAAAAATATCTATATTGATAAATTTAATGGTAATACAACTACTGGATAATTAAGAATTAGTTTGCTTGGAAATATCAACTAAACTAGGTGAGTAACGTATGTAGAATTGAATTTTTATATAAGTTATACCTACAACATTCACACGTTACTTGTATCAGTTCATTCAGATGAGTATCCCTGGTGTCCGGCGAGTCTAGTATCCAAACGAACTCCAACAGCAAGTTTGCTTCATCGTTAGTTATGGTAGGACGACTTGAACGATTTACTACATGCTTAATAGATTACGGACAAGTCCGAAGGAGTAAAGTTTATAATGATATAAAATTAATGCTCTGGGAATTTACAAATTTGCTGCATCTACATCACTTTATAATTCAACTAGTTTATAGTTTCGAGGAAAAAATTATGCAAAGCATCATACAATCTCAGAGAAATAAGTAAAATATTTACCTTAGGGCTGAAATAGTGAGGTCAGTAGCCTTGTATTAAGAATACAATACATTTATAGGTACAATTTATTAAATACAAACATTTATAGGTGTAAACTTCTTTTAATTCTTCAAAAAATTAAGTATCAACATTATTTATACAATTATACATTAAACTTAAGCAAATTGTATTTTTTTATTTGTACCGCGTTAAATGTTGTGTTAATTGAACGAGAAATGTTTAATCCATTCATTAATTAAGTTGATTTTATGGAATTCAGAATGCATAAATTTTATTGTGAATGTAATATTTTATAGCATTATTTATTACCACTGATCGATTATAAAATGCTAAATCATAAAAGGCACTCGTCCATCTATTTATGTGCGGTCGTAAATAAATTAATTGCTTTATTAATGTATATTTCATATTTATAAATGTTTAGAGCGTTTCATTATATAAACAAAGATTTATTATATTTAAAGAACTAATATTAAATTGATAATTACATATATAAGCGGAATATGCTACACCTGGAATTGGTAAACTTTGGAAATATAAGAAATACCAATAATTCAAGAGTCACAAATCAAGTTTTTTATCAAACTTTTGATATAGAAGAACTAATCTTAGACTTTGGAAAGCCTGATAATTAGAATCTGTAATTAGCTGTAATTAGAATGCATGTATATAATCGGGACGTTTATAGTTACCGAGAAAATAAATTATTTTTCCTAGCTTAAAAGAATATTTTCCAAATTTGACCGTAAATTACTGGAGATCCACAATAGCCGCAAATTTGTTAAGTAGTTCGTTAAAAAAAACCCGATTATTTAACATTAATTAAAATGCTTATTGCAATCGTGTCGTTTATGGTTACCAAGAAAATTAATGATTTGTAAAATTATGTATTTTTCGAAGCTTAAAAACATTTTTCAACTTTAGCTCTAAATTACAGGTAAACCGTAATAGTGACAAATATGGCAAATAGTACATTCAAAAGCCAGATTATTCAGCTTTAATTAGAATGCTTATTTACAATCGTGTTGTTTATAGTTAACAAGAAAATGAATGATTTGTAATCACATTTTTCAACAACTTGATACTTGAGTAACATGTTCACATACATAAATAACTCGTTTTTTATTCTAATTATTTTAAAACTATGAGTTCTAATGAAAACACAAGGATTAAGTTAAGATATAACTTGAATTAACACGTGGTTCTGTAATAAAAGTGATGAATACTTTCGGGACTTTATACACCATTTCGCTAGAATATCTTTAATACTGATACTAAAACGAACTACCAAACTTGTTTCACGTTCCGCATTGGATGGTCGAGCGTAAATAAGAAATTATGGAGCCGCTTTTGATTAAATCACACTTAAATGAGGATTTTAGCCAGACATCACATTACATCACAACCCAGCCTAAATAAATCGCGCACCGGAAACGAAGTGAATTAATTGAATCGTGAGAACTTATTTTTTTTTCTCTTCTCGAGATCAAAGAAGAAACCCGAACTGTGGGATAAGTTTGGACATTAATTAACTGCTACTCGTTTTGGATTTTAACGATAATAAAAGAAATATTAATTGGTTCGATCGTTAACATAGTTTGATTTCAGTTATAAATATAATATCAACAGTCAATTACTGGCAGGGCTTTGTCTTGCATTTTTTTAGATGATATACTTTATGTTCGTGTCTTTCCGTTTTTGAAATATAATCTTTGTATTCCAACAGCCTCACAATTAGACATCTGATGGACAAATTTAATGAATTATTTAGTCTTCTCGAAAAGTCAATTCACACGCAAATAATTATAATATTAAAAACAAGCGATATTAAATAATATCCAATTTATAACTTATTCACTAATAATATTTACTATAACTGTCATATATCAAAATAAAGAAACTTTAAACTTAATTATAAAAAGAGAGATATACTGTCTAATTTAAACAAGTAAATTTATACAAGTATTTTGACAATTCGCAAATTTCAGAATAAAGTTACTTTAATTTCGTGTTGTAGCAATATTAACTTCAAACTTTACATATTCTTAATTACTGTACGAAACTTTAAAGTACTCTGTTTCTCAGTACACTAATAGCTTACAGCGTATATACTTGAAAATATACATTTTCTAATTGCTGTAATAACTGGTTCAACAAAAGTACACACTCAAATACACAAATTTTATTTGAAATAAAAATGTTTTCACATTCTATATATTATTTAAAATACAACAATCAATTTAAAATAATTGGAATGTTTGTTATATCAATGCAACAAAAAAATTATATTTATTATAATAGGTCAAATATATGCAGACTTCTATAATAAATTTAGAAATAAATTCAAAGTTAAAAATATTGTCAAAGTTTTTAACATTTAAAAGTAGCAAAACTTTTAGTGTTCCTTAAAAGATAGTAAATTCAATTCAGATGTACTTTTATTTGAAGAATAATATTAACTTGTATTGCAACAACTAGAATAAAATATAATATTATTGATGCAAAGGGCTATAGACAATAGATGTTTCTGTCCATTTTCTTAAGATTTAATAAATTACGGGTTTAAAATATTAATAAAAATAGATTTAAATTCGTTTTTATAACTGCATAATAGTGCAGAAATACTGCGGTTATTGTGCATTTGCATAAATGTATGATTGTTTCTGAGTTGTGATTATAAAGCGAATGAATAAAAAATGCACATATATAATTACGAGCTTATGAATGAATAACCCCGATAGCGTAGATTTTCAGCGAGAGCACTCATTATACGTAAACAAGCTTGTATAAATACGTCGATCATTAACTTGTTTTTATTTATTTAATTAAATAAATTAAATTAATTGAGTCGGTTGCGCATAATGGCGTGTATTCATGAAACCGGCATGCAGAACCGGAGCAAAACATTTCGTTAACAACAGATTAATGCAATCAATGAAGTTTACTATTATTTAATACGATCAATCAATTATAAGTTCAGGGCTGTAAGCGAGACGAGCAAGGCAAGTTCTATAAATACCGTGCAGAATGTTGGTATTTACCTTCTTATCAAATTGGTTGCGGAGAAGAGAACCGTCGAAGGTTGCAAATCCAACAAAAGAATCAGTAGTAATCAGTAAATTTATGGCACAGGTGCACGAGAGTTCGCATAATTTCTGGAGCGGTTTTTCACTGACGATCAGGTAGCATAATCCGAATGCGGTCGCATGTCTTCAAGATTGTTGATTGTTGTTATGCTTTCCTTATTTCCTCCTTTCGATGTTCGTTTTTTTGAAAATTTTGGAGGTGAGCGCTCGAGAGTGGCGGCTGTTGTGGATGGAGGCTGCACCGCGACGCGTCGCGTTTGCAACTGGCGCGTCCCGTCGAGTTTGTTCAACGGCAGAACTGCTTTCTGCTCTCCGTTCCGTCGTTCATTGGTTCATTGTTTCGTGGCAGTAGCAGCAGCAGCAGCAAGAACCGTACTCCAAGAGCATCAAGCACTGAGCCAGAACTACCACATGGGTCTCGGTTCTTCCTCCCCGGACTATGGAAGTTCAGAAGCGTGTGTGCCTCAACCTAGGCCGGACGCGATCAGGGGTTCCGGCGGACTCCCCCTTTCTATACACAACGCACCACACGCTCTCACACACACACACACACATACACACGCGCGCATTCTTTTGTTTTGAGACATGTTCTAGTTTTCAGGGTAGACTCTCGACGAATTCTTTTGTTGATACCCCGTCTCTCTCCTCCGCACGCCAATCCGCACACTTTCATTCTTCTCCACCCCTGCATTCCACTCGGCATTTTTATTCTTATTTTTTCTTCATTCTTCTTCTTGTTGCTGCGTGAATGCAAAACTGATGCGAGCCGCATGCTGGTTTTTTTTTTCTAAAGGAAAACATTTAAAATTAATGAAAAAGATTCGGATCTCTCCCGTATAGTGCCCTTGTTCCTTGTTTTCATCCCCTCAATACGCATCCCGATTCGACCCCTGAGCTTTCGCGCAAAACAAGGAATACACACAAAAAGCGAAATGCAAACACGCATTACGACCGTTTAACATTGACCGGTACGCTTTCCTTCCTGCCTTCAATGGTGTACTTTTTTTTCAAACTCATTTCTAATCCAACTAAAAGCTTTGGTTCAACAGATTGTTACGGCTTTGAACATGCAAAACTCTTTTTTAAAACGTACAAACATAAATTACTTTTGCATGAAATCTTGACGAATTTATTACAACTTTTGAATGTTTATATATAGGAATTAAATGTTGCTATAAATAATGCAATATAATAAGGTTCCGAATTTTTAGTACCTCTCCTGATCTTCATAACTCATTTATTTCAAAATATCTATTTTCAATTTCAAAAATTTTCAATTTCGATTATTACATGATAATGTATATATATTATATATATTCATATTTTAAAATGTCATTATTTTATAGACATTTAAATATGTATATTATTATTTTTTTGTAATACCATATACATTTTTAAATTAATATGTTTGAAAATATATTTTAATTTAAGGTGTGTATTATATTAAAATTTACTCTACATTACATAAGACATAAATGTTCGTCAAGCTTACCACCAAGTATGTACACATATCAACATAGTGAACAATTGGTGCTGTCAGTTTCTGTTATATAGAGTGCACTATATAGTAAGTACGCTTGACATATTTATGTTTACATGAACACGTAGTTTCCAAGGATACTCGTAATGTTATATATAAATGTCTACAATTTACAAACATTACACATTCAATTAAGGAAATAATTGTATTAATTATTAGAAAAAAGAATACGAATCTTTATATGAAATATAATCATTGGTAAATAGTAGGTGTTGTGAATGGAGACTTGATATTTGACAACTTATGAACTTTTAATTATCCATTCAATAAGAATGGAAAAGTGGAATAGGAATAAATGTATAAAAGTGAAAAGGAATACATTTATGAAATGTAAATTTAATAATAATAACATTTTCAATTGAGGGAAACTCATGGTCAAGAGGTTAAGAGTCCTTGCATCACAAAAATCTGGTGCGAAATGGTGCTGGTTCGAGTCCCACAGGTCGGCAAAATAAGATATTAGTGTAACTAATAAGGACACAAGTTCAGAAGTAGGGTCGCAACCATTAAAAAGCATTTATATGTAATATAGGGTTGTCATGTATAAAAAGGCTAAATCATTTTTGAAAATTTTGGATAAATTAGGATAAGTCCAAAATAATGGATAAAATTATTTATTATTTTCACCGGTAAATGTTCCTTTTGGATTCATATAATGAAATTTGAATTAAAACGGGTAAAATTTCAGAATTAATATTTTTAAATTACTTGTGATAAAAAGTGCTACAGATAATATTTGTATAAATAAAATGGTTGACCGGTTTCTATAATTATATGCGTCAGTTTATTATCGAATAATATATTCAATTATCATTATCAATTCATCTTAATGGAAATTCAACGTTTTGTTTTTGGAAATGAATAAAAGAAAATAGTATTTAATTAATGGATTCAGTGGCTTAGCATAACCCGTTTCAGCTGACATCGGGCTGAGGTCCTTTCTTAATGAAGCAAGAAGTGTTTGCCCATCTTCAGAGACAATACGTCTGGCCCCGCCGGAATTTGCATAGCTTTTTATGTTACCACCCAAACAAAGGTCCAATTAGAAAATTGGATTCTCAAAATCAGGCAGGAATGAATTGCACGGAAAATGCGAAGGAAAATATTATTCAAATTCATTGTGAATTTTAATGTACACCTCGTATTGTTCCTGCGAGGCTTACGCCAACAATCCCGGCGCAGCGATCATTTAGCAATCTGTCGGTTTGCGATTTTCGCTGCGATTTTCCGGAAGAAGAAATATGCATAAAAATGTTGTAGTGCATGCACAAAAAGGTATTCAAATACGCGCATTCGAAGTGCCCCACTTTTATGCATTGTTGTTACGCTCGTAAATCTATCAAAGCATCTGTAATCGTGCATCATACCATGCGTGAATTATTGCGATTATGTGGGTAAAATGAAACTAAAATCGAAATATCGTGAAAAGAAATTCTATATATTCACGCAACAAAAAATAATAAAACAGCTACAAATTCAATTAAGGAGTACACGGTTATTATTGCGGGTAAAACAGAGGGGACGGAAGTGCAAAAAGAAAAATACGACGGATAACTTAATTGTCTCCCATAAAACTAATTTATACTTTTCACAAAATTATGTTCCATTCAAATAATGGGAAAAAGCGAACCCCATTGTAGACTGTTAATTCACATTACACCTTAATTACACTCGCATATACTCGGGTGTACATTATTTATAAATATCGTTTCTAATTGCCGCTTTTCAACTAGCTGTGTCTCTACTTCGGATCTGTTTATATTACGCTTTGTATGAGATTAAATTCCTATTATTCCTGAATTAGTACGTTTTATTATACATTTATTAGCTTGTTGTTATTCGAATTAATTTAATTTGTGTCCTTTTATTTAAACCTCTTTATTGGACCAAAAGGCTATTTACCAATGTCAGTCTCCTCAAAGAGTACAAATTAATAATTTATATAAAAATTGATACAAAACAAAGAATATGGAAAGTCGAAATAAGTATTTTCGGCATATATAAAAGGTAAAAATCCTGTTTAAGAAAGAAAAAAATCGATGTATATGGAAAAGATGTCAGTACTAAAACTGGTTTGCAAAATTTCGTTCCGGCAATTTTTATGTTGAAGATGTACCATGTTCTGAAAGGTGATTTGAAGTCAAAATATAGTCATTGATTGATGCTACTACAGTATAACAACTTGTGATATCGCTGTGATATTATGTGAAACGCCTTGGTTTAATTTCAAAACTTAACATATGTATTTCACATGTTTTTACTGAAAGAAATTTACTCCGTCGCATATACTTCTGTGATTTGCTTCTAATGTCAAGAAAATGATCATTTTTTAAGCGAAATTTGTTCCCTTCTCTACATTTTTTTTCAGGTCAGAAAATTTTGAAGACATTAAAATCGACTTAGATAAGTTTTTTGCCAGTAAAGATCAGAACTTTTATGTGCGTGAAATTATGGTACTTCCAGGAAAATGGCAAAAGTTATTGGAGAATATATAATTCAATAAAATATTTATTTTATTTTTACTGAAAAAAAAAGCGAAATGACTTTCCGAATCACCTAATAATTATTTCACATTATATTTGTTTATGTATCTGTTGCATTACATGTAGTTATTATTATCATGTAATAATAGAGCGATCATTCAATTAAATCTATTTTTAACGTGATATTAACCACGAAATAATTAGAGGTGAATCCATTGAAGAACAATAGAGAGCATAATACCCAATAACAGAAGCATGGGGATGTTCATTACTGGAATCGAACTAATTAGGTGGTTAGTTAGTTAACAGGCAACGGGCTTTGATGCATTATTAAATATCATATTGTAGCGAATATATTTTCGTGCACTATCAAAAGTGATAGACTACTACTGTATGCATGTTTTGATATAAACAATTTCGAACGGTGCAGACATTCCATAATGGACGTGTCAGTTCGGAAATCAAACGCGAAACCATTGATGCATTCAGAGCCGGAGTGAATCGCTTTTAAATTATTTCTCGCTTTCCGAAGCTGAAAATAATAATCTGGCTGTGTGAATCATTAAGAATCGGAGACAATGAATGTGCGATTAATGATTTCCATTGAGTCTCTATAGTGGTTCGAGCATCCCCCGAAGGCCTTTGCTCTCACAACACGTCGCTCTCGTTGATTGTATCATACACTAGGATGAAAATACAGCTCACTGGGCGTAGAGCTCTGCCTGCGTACAAAGACATCCGATATATTGAAATTGATCTGATCATGAAGACGGACAAGTGCGACACGCTATATCCCGTTGTAGTACATCCCTTTAAGAGATTAGGGGCCAAACTCATGTTCGGTTAAATTTACTGACGTTCGGTAATTAATACGGTACAAGGTTTTTTTTTTGGTAATTCCTTGCGAAAGGACTTAAAAATGTAATGGAAACGATGCGAAAAGTACTGAAATTTTAATGCATCCGGGATGAATTACGTTTAAAAAACAACATCAAATCAAATATTTATGGTTTTTTCTTTAAAACGTCGAGAGAGAAAGCGGTTCATTTTCAAGATATCAATTATATTCATTTAAGAAAAAGTATTAATACAACATGTTATGCTTCAAATTAAAGAATTAATGCTTAAGACTTCAATAATATTAATATTTATAACTACAATAATTTACAAAAAAAAACAAGGATGGTAAAGAAAACATAAAATTCATTTTGCAATTTCATTGCTGCAAAGGCTATTGACGTATTGAGTTTATATATTTTTTTATAATTGTTGTTGCATTAAATGTTATTATTTATATACATTTTTAACAAATCCTTAAGAAATTATAATTTTTCATGTATAATTAATTACAAGGGTCAGAGTACTTTTTACGCATTAGCCCAAACAATTATCATTTAAGCTATCATTAATTCCAATATTTTCATAGAATACATAGATGATGAGTGGGGTGAGATTAATTCCATAGCGCAGTCAATATATTTAGTATTTCTTTTGCTGTGCACATGAATACTGTGCGGTGTATAATAAGTGTGCGAATGGCAAGTGTTCATTAGCATCATGCAATTATTAACTTCACATCTTGAATTTCATCAGCGGGTAACAATCCATTAAAGTATGTACCCACTTTAAAAAAAGAGAGTGCAGACTGTCGAGGCTCATACCTGAACTTTCATTATAAAGTTCGCTTCGAGCAAGCCCTTACATAGGAGGCACGTACATATATATGTGTGTATCATTGGCATCTTTTCTATGCACGCGTGTAACGCTGCACTTTGCGTACATATCCCATCATTTGGTTGAGTTCACTCTTATTACCCCACATAGTCTATTGTATGCATGCTCGGGGACAATACACATTTCTGGTCGTCAGAGTGCTAAAAACTCTTCACATGCAACACTCGTGTACACATACAAACTAATATTGCGTAACAGCAATATTAGAATCCATATACTTTAAGAGCATATTTTCCAAATGCATACGACGACGATTGTTCGCTTTTATTCGTTTCCAATAGAATTCATAATCATCACTGCGATATAGCATGTTGCTATGCGCATTTCCATTGCGTGCATTTACATAGTCAAATCAAAATTAATTGATCTCATTAAAAGTAATGTAAATTGAAGCCATTAAAACTTAATGTACGTTTTTATATTATATAATTATAATTTTATTAATTATACATATAAAATATAACTGACATGATTACAGCTTTATATTTCGCTTTAGTGAGATATAAGTCGGATTCTGTTAAATTGAATATACTAGCGTTAATCAACCCTTTCGCATTTCTACACCGGGAAAAATATGATAAATATGTCACTTTATGTAGAAATAGAATCAAATATAGGGTAAGATTGCTTAGGTCGTACCTGTCAAATGTTGACTCTAATAAGACTGCAATCACCTAGCAACGACAACAGAATATGTATTTAAGTAGGCCGTACTTCTAGGCATTTCATCGTATTCCACATTTCTTTCTTGTAAACAAATTTCATGTCAATAAAGAAATATGACATGAAACTTGTAATAATTTTGACATATATTTTTGATAGTTAATCATACAAGTAAATTATTCGTAAAATCACGTTATTAAAAATAAGATTTAATCAATCTGAAATTCTGTTTATTTTACAAATTATATGAACACTGTTCTAATTCGTACCCACGCGAGATTCCCAAATCTTAATAGCTACTTCTTACTTTTGCCCACTGCACTAACTTTCGTAATCTATTATCCATCTTTTATATTGTTTCCAGTCTTATTTATTCTATAGACATTTAAAGGCCATTGGTATATCAAAATGTGAAACAGCGCTTTGCCATGCCATGTTTTCGATGAACATCATAGACTTTGCATTGGATTGATTTAATTAAATATTAATTAAACGTGCGACCTGAGCACTGTCACTATCAACGGAAGGCGGGACCGTAACAAGACCTTAATTAACAGCCAGGTGATTTAACTAAGGCTATAAAAGCATCTACATTATATTATGCATTTTCAACATTAGATCAAAAATTAAATTCCATTTGATGGTAAATGAATACAAACTTTATAATATATTTTATAAAGCTATATAAATACAATATTTTTCATGTTGTTGTATTAAGTTTATTGTTTTTATAGTTATTATTGCAATAAATGTTATTTTTATTTACTAATATTATTATAAATATAATCATATTTTTGAAAAGAATAATGCAAAGTAATTTAGACATGCGGTAATAATACTATTCTTAAATCTGATATGAGTTTTTATATAATTAAAAAAATATAATCATGATTTTGACTTTGATGAAATAACAAAGAAATTACCTTTCATGTTTTCCCATATATAACGAAGCGAACTGCAATTGTTTTGTGGCTCATTTCACGCATGGCAACCCATTTCTCTTGGTAATGTGAATCGTCGCACAATGAAATAAATCTTAGTATAAAGTTGAAGACTTCTTTATAATTATTATTTTTAAAGTAAAGATTTTTTTAACATAAATAGTTTATGAAAGAATAACATATTTATTCAAAATTGATTCCATTCAATTTGTGCAATTTGAATTTGATTCAGCTGATCCAACACTAAAAAATATTAATAAAAGACATTTTTCCGGGGAAGCTGAAGATGCTGACCCGAAAAAAAAATCATCATGATGACAGTCGAAAAATCAACTGATTGGGGCCGATCTGAACGTTCCAGAAAAAAAAATCGATATGAATGAAGACCAAACAACAGCAACTGCTGAGAATCATAAAAAAGATGATTGCTCGTTTCACAGAAATATAACAATAAGAAAATCCGTAAAAGCTTTATGCATGAACATATAAATCATATACAACTCAATATTATTCTATGCATGTTATTCATTTGAATGAAATGAAGGATATTATAATAGTACTTAATATAAACAAAAAAATATTGAAAATTTTCTTGTAAGAAATATTTTTTTTCGAATGAACTGCTTCTTTCCATTCCTAAAATTACATGTTTTCTCTCTATAAAATACAGACGAGTGTTATGAAGCCCTCTTCATTACTGTGACAGGAGCGGCTATAATTCAATTTAATACTACAGTTACGCTCCGGTAGCTGCACACAAAGGAAATCAATATTTATAATAATAAACTCCTATTCCAAAAGAAAAACTTTATCCTTGCTTACATTCTTAATTTCGAAGTCGTTTTCTAACAAAAGAGACTTCATCTATTAAATAGGTCTTTCTTTGTTACCATGAAAAAAATCGCATATAAATAGCCCTGCGACTAATGGGTTGGAAAGCGATAGTAGACAATGTACAAAACGCGAAAATTTTAAATAGATTACAACACGCTATTTCAGAATTACAAGTCACTTTACTAAATATAAGTACAAATAGAAGGTAAAGGTATTTCTTTAAATAGAAATTGAATGCAAACCCACCATTATGTATCATTTACTTCAAGTGCAAACATATCGAATTCTAATCTAACTGAATATATATTTATATAATGAATGTGATATACTGGAATTGTAATTTATTATTAATACCTGTAGTAATTATGTAACAAATGAAAAAAAAACTAGATTTTCTATCATTTCTGACAAAATTTTACAATACAAATGGAATGTCAATTTAAGGTACTTGTACTAAAAGTTAAACATTGTAATAGGTTTAAATAATGGTAAAGATGGTAATAAAACATTGTCTTGTATACAAATATTTACTTTATTACAAATATATATCAGTCACAATTAATACTATTGAAAAATAAATTGTTTGGGAAAATAAAATAAATTCTTATTTAAATAAAATTATTCGGCGTTAACAAGTTTGTAGAAATGCGAGTCGGTGTCGTCCAGAAGTGTTTGAGGATTATCGAACTCGACGATTTCGCCGCCGGACATCACTAAAACTCTGTCGCAATCGATGACAGTTTGGATTCGATGTGCGATGTTAATCACCGTACTTTTCCTAAAAGCCGATCGCAAAGTCTGTTGGACCACTCGGTCAGTTGCATGGTCTACATTCGCGGTCGCCTCGTCAATGCATAAAATCTGTAAAGCCCGTACATTATTTTATGGGTTCTTAAGCTTTGGAGGATCCGTTTACCTTTGCCTTATGTAGAATAGCCCTTGCTAAGCAGAACAATTGCCGTTGACCAACAGATAAATTGCTGCCGCCGTTCGTAATGGCCGCTTCCAGACCACCCATGCGTCTAATAGTTGGAGATAAATCCACAACGCCTAATGCATACCAAATTTCCTGTATTTGGAATTCCTCCAACGGGTCCAAATTTTCGCGTACGCTACCACTGAACAAGAACGGATCTTGCGGAATGCAGTAAATCCTGGATCTGTTGGAACAAATCATATTTACGAACTCTGCGTTGCATTTGAAGAGCCGCATTACCTGAGAGCATCAATTGAAATGTGCGAGATGTTCACCGTGTCAACTGTAATAACCCCTTGGCTCAACTCAACCATGCGAAGAAGTGAAGTCAACAGTGAACTCTTTCCTGCTCCCGTCCTTCCGACCACACCAATCTTCTCTGCCGGTCTCGTTTCGAAGCTTATTCTGTTTAATGAAGGTACTAGATGATCCCTGTAAGTGCACGAAAAAAAAAGTTAGAATACGCGCCGGAACAAAAAGCTTATTAATTGAAGTACCTATATTTCAAGACGACGTTATTAAAGCTGATTACGCCTTGAGAGGGCCACGCGTACGGAGGCACCATTATGAAAGAGCTCTTTTCAGGTGTCACCTCGTCGACATATTGATTCACCCTTTCAACCGCGATCATTTCCCTCTCGGTTTCTGTAAAAGCATTCACCACACCTCCCAGCAGCCCAGTCACCGATAACGCGTACGAAATTGCAAGTCCCACGAGCCCTAAGTTATAATCACATTTATAACACAAGAGAAAGGAGAAAATAATAAAAATAGGGGAAATTACCGGGATCTGCGAGGTCGAACTGGTGTTGTATAACAGCCAAAAGCCCCACACCGGTTACCATTGCAACCCCTATGAATTGCAATCGCAAACCGAGCCACTGGGCCGCCGCTTGACTTGCAAATTGCGCTTTCTGATTCACTTCCACGTTCTCCTCGTTGTCCCTTTTGAACCTTCTCATTGTTCGGAATGCTCGGATCGTCGATAAACCTTTTGTGACAGAAAGGAACAGAACACATTCATCAAGGAATCTCACTTAATTTAGGCAATACCTGCACGAATTCCGCCCGCCTTAATTTATGATAAAATATCAAAGTTTATGAATTTCAAGCGAGACAATTCTTTTATTGCAAGTTTGCGAAAGAGAACTTTTTTTAGATAAGAACAAAGTCGACAATTACCTTGTAATGATTCATTAAAGTGGTTATATACTGGAGATAGTGTAACGCTGGAAAGTCGTTTCAATTCCCTGGACGTAAGTCGGTAACGGCTTTGTAACCAGCTGTAAATGGGAATAAGTGGAACTAATACTAAAGTTAGCCAGGGCAAACCATAAATGGTAATAATGACGGCGCCTGAAAATAATGAATAATATATTTGAATACAAAGAGATACTATTTCAATGTGCTTGAAAAAAAAAATGTAACTGAATAATATAATTTTAATCCTTTCCTTTCTATAGTTATATATAATAATAATTAATGCCATAATATTGTTTATATTAATAACTTACCCAGAAGTCCAAAGAATTGTGCCATAAGAATATTGATAATAAATGGCAATGAATCGTCGACTGTATAAGTATCACTTGAAAACCTATTCAATATTCTTCCAATGGGTGTAAAATCAAAGAATGTTACTTTTGACTAAAATAACAAATAATATTTAATTTATAAATTTTATAATGCTAGTAAATATTTTACCTTCATTATGCTTTTAAGGAGTTGCTTATGAATTTTAGTGGCAGCTTGGACTCCACCGTAGGCGAACAAGAATGCCCTTAGCAAACTGAAAATGGAATTCACCAAAACGAACAAACAATAAATCAGTAAATAATTCCATGTCGTGTATCCAACGTCCGGCGTTGCGGCGTAGTAAATTCCAGTAGTGATATTTCTGTGAGATTCATTCGTATTGGAGTTTGTTACCCAATAGGATAGCCACAGGTCGGTCGAATTTCTGGAAGTTTGCATGAAAAGGATTGCCAGTAGAATCGCGAAACTCAACAGATGTCCAACGGCTTTCCAATAAGAACCGTAGACACTCGCCCGCACAGTTCCAGTTTCGCGTGATTCCTCATTTAAAATGCTGTCCATGTCCGGACTGCTGTCCGTCCTTATGCTCTCCGTGAACGTTGAGCTTGCCTGCAGGCTGTCCTCTAATTCCAAATCAATGTGCATCAAATCCATATCCTCCAGTATCTCCTCCGGACTACCTGTATCCACTTAATTCAATTATCCTGCTGCGTACTACTTTTGATCATTTACCTTCTTTTGCAATAGTGCCGTTTTCCATTACTAAGATTCGATCCGCGTAACTCAAGAAATTCACATGGTGGCTGCATAGGATCACGGTTTTATTTCTGTTCTTCAAAAGTCCCAGAATACAGTGCTGAAATATATGTTTGGCGACTTTTACGTCAACGGAGGAAATGATATCATCAAGTAAATAAATCGGTTTGTCTTGGTATACTGCTCTGGCTAAGGAAACCCTCGCCTTCTGTCCCCCTGACAAAGTCATGCCGCCGTCTCCGACCCCGGTCAAATCGCCGCCAGGCAAACTTTTTAAATCCTCTAACAATCCGCACGCATGCAAAACGCTCGTATACTTATGTTCATCATAATTCCTTCCAAATAAAATATTATCTCTTAGTGTTCCCCTTTGCAACCACGCCTGTTGCGCAACATAACCGAAACCTGTAATTCTTATTTTGTTAATATTGATAAAGAAACCGAAACGGATCTGAATTATTGACCTATCTCTAAATCGGATACAGCGATTTGTCCACTTTGGATCGTCAATTCAGCTAATATGGCATTTAGTACTGAGGACTTTCCGCTACCGACGCTTCCTATTATCCCAACAAATTCGCCCTTAAGAACACAGAACAAATACTTTTACTCAGCAAGAGATTAATAAATTCTTCGAATACTTACCTTCCTAATGCAAACATTAATTTCGCGTAAATAAAAATCAGTTGGGGTGAGTACTTCTGGCTGAGATTCCGGCCCCTCCATGGTTTTAGGTGACTTTTTGCCGACGCCCTTGTCTTTCACATTCCTCCGGCGCGCAGTGCTGTGCAACCTAGTCCTTTCCTCTGCCGTCAACAATTTCCCCCAATTGAATTCTCCGCCTTTGATCACCAAACCGTAATTAGATTCAGAAATGACACTTGCGTCATAATACTGGTCCATATCTAAATTGGGCAACTGAAAAGCATACCGTTGAATCTAATTGATTAGAAACTTGCGGCTTTTCTCACATCTAATAACCGTTGTATACGTTTCACCGAGACCCAAGCCTCCACGACACCGTTGAGAACCCATGCGAATGCATTCAAAGGGCTGATCAGCATATTCAGAAGAGCTATGGTCGTGAATACTGTGGAGGCGGTTAATTTATTGCCAAGAGCTACATAAGTGGCGATCGTCAACACTGAAATCAGTACGGGGGTAGTTGCCCAGAAATACACACACAAAGCGTCCAAGTATTTGCGGCCCTTCAAGTATTTTACTTCGGCATTTCTAATTTCTATAAAAATAAATTAAAAATATGAAAACTTTAATTTTTAAATGTATTAATCGATCGTAAAATATGATTTATTCAAAAAAAGTTAGATAGTACTTGAAAATATATAAGAATAGCGTTGAAAGTACGTACTTGTGATGAGTTTTATAAAGTGAGTTTCCCACACGTGGACTTTAATGCTCCGGATTCCCCTTAATATTTCAGTCATCATTTTTACCCTGCTATCTTTCTGCTCCATCATTTTCGTGCTGAGATTGCCGATTATATTAGCTATAACTTTATTGATGGGTATCAGTAGGATACTAAATCCTACTCCAGCCAAGAAGGAAATTCCTACTTGATTATATAACAAGAACAGAGTAACGGCAATCTACAAAATAAAAGTTTAAAAAAAATATATTCAGACAAGCGAAAAGTATTTCTTGAATAGCTTGTGATATAATGCATATATATTTTTTTAGTGGGTAATAAATTATGATGCTTGCCTGAAACGGGATACTCCATAAAGCATGAAAACTGGGACACGCATTCACGACTCGGTCCGTGTCAGTTGACATGAAATTAACAATCTCCCCGTCGGAAAACGCTGATTTCAATACGGTCCCCCCTACGGATAATGTCTTCTTGTAAATGGTGGTTACCAAAGCGGCGCGAATTTTAAGACCCACCATGGACATTAAGAAATTAAAATGCGCATTACAAAGGGCCCCTAAAAATAGAACACGTTTTCTCTTTTTGTTTCTCTCTCTTAAAATCTCGTAGTTTTAATACCTAATAGCGTGGTAAGACATAAGCCAGCAGCGTAAGCGTAACCCAGATTCACATCTTGCTCTTTGTCCTCTATGAAACTGACTAATCTATAAAGAAGCATAGGCCCGGCGAAGCCGGCACAGTCAGCAGTTAGTTTCAGTAGTCCAATTCCATAGAACTGAAACCAGAAGCAATTGTGCAGCGCACGAATTAAGGACACTTTGGTTTGTTCGGGCTGCATAAAGGATACATCAGGCAATGAGCTGGAATTGGAATTCGAAGAGTGCTCTAAAAGAAAATGCCCTCTGTAAACGCATTCGTGATTTCCATATCTACCATCCTCACCGTTGACATCACCGTTCCTCTGCTTTCCTATCAAAGCATCATCCAATTTCCTACTCAGGGTGGTTGAGCTCAAATTATCTGGAAGATCGAATAAATCATCGGGGTGCAATAATTTCCCTTCGAATCCCTTTTTCATTAATGGATTAACCCAGTAGAACAGAACTTTAGAAAGCCACGGAATATCTTCCATTCCGACTCCTAGATAATTCGGATCTTGTTCCTCTGAGAATCTGCTGAACGCATTTCCGGAATTCGTAAGTAAATTCTGTCGTTCCCCGTCCTGAATTCAATATAAAATTTAATAGAAAAAACATGCTCAATAGTGTCCTCCCCTTCAAACATCGACTCACATGAAGCCGTTCGTAAGTGACGTAAACCGTATCGCCGTCGTTTGGTATTAGAGTTAATCCGTAGAAGATATGAAAGATGACGTGAACTATGCTGAACCCATAATAAACTAAGATCTTACGATCAGATTCAACCCTCATCTTATATAAGATCATATTCGATCGCAAAGAAATTGCGCTGCATGCGGCGAGCATCGTCCATAAGACCACAACAAACACGGGTCCTCGGGCGCTCCTTCCCAATCTCCTTCGCAAAGCAAGGCTATATCCCAAGTGACACAGCCAAGCCAAACACTGCACAATTGAGAGCACATAAAACATCGCGTTCATGTCTCCAT
Organism: Nicrophorus orbicollis; assembly: GCA_018845635.1. NCBI lineage: Eukaryota > Metazoa > Arthropoda > Insecta > Coleoptera > Silphidae > Nicrophorus > Nicrophorus orbicollis. The sequence goes on along the minus strand of JAFMTC010014004.1, from coordinate 307,779 downwards.
CACTTTCGAGCGAAAAGTACACCTGCAGGATTGGCAGAAAAGCAAACACCGCCGCGATAATACATCGGATATTGATTGCCGACAATTGATGTCTGCCTCTAATAACAAATTCCACTTGTCTACCGGTATAATATGCAGACACCACAGAAAGGACCGCAAGGACCGGAAGCTGCAGACAGAGCTGCTGAAAACAAATGCCCAAATCGTGGGTCTTTTGTGACCACAACTGGAAGCCCTCAGGCCCACACAAATCTTCCCAGTACCACTGCATTTCATACAGTGAAGTATTCTCCATTATCTGAAATAAAAACAAAACTTTGAATACTAATTATAATTGTTCAAATAAATGTTAAATAAAAATAAGTATATTTAGTCTATAAATTACTGCCGTTATCACTAAAAAGCACTGAATACAATATTTATTGTCATACAATGTATATTTAATGTATAAATAAACAAAATCGTCAAATATTAACTATATATTATTATATTGAAAAGAATATGTTTTTCATTATGTTTCATAATTGTTTTAAATTAGAAATATTTGTATTAATTTCTGATTTTTTTTTCTAAATATTTTACACATATTTATGATAATTTTAAATGAATAAATGTATAAAAATGCATGTAAAATAATTTACTGTTCACAAGTTCAAAAATATAGAATTTTACACTTTGTGTGAAACTTTGAAATTATTCGTAATATAAGCAGAAATTACATTCGATAAATTTGGTGTACCTTTAACATTTGCTAACAAAGTGTTAGAGTGGAATAGAGTATAAAAAATAAACTTAATTAAATAACATCAACCAAAAAGATTTAACATTAAATATGTTTCGTTTAAGTACACAATGTCTGATATATGATAATTAATCGACGGTCGCAATAAACTCGAAATGAAATAGTGACTTCAATCACGTATAGATTAGTCCCGTCAGAAGTGACTGATAAAATCAAGTTTATAATCGATTACTTGACTACGGTTCGTCTGTAATCGACGAAAAACCAATTATTAACGTGTTTTTCGTCGATTACTTGACTATTACCCTCGCTTTACGGCCTAGATACATTCCACGAAACTTGACCGCAAAGCGAAAAGCCGTATAACGAATCAATTCATTCGAAATGCCGTATAAAGAGCTGCTGTATAGCGAGGTATCAGTGTACTCCTATAATTTCAGAATACTTTATTTCCCTTTGCACGAACGATAATAATTTCAATAGCACAACAAATCAAAAGTGAACCACGCCGTGAAGTAGTCATTAATTTTGGATTACCGAATGCCTAACGAAGGTCATTCATAACGTTCGCCCCCTCCGATGGATATTTGTGAGTTAAATATAAGGGGGAAATACCACGGACGGCGGCAAAAAAGAAGTGCACTTATTGCTATGAATAATAAAAATTACTTTTCATAAGGATAATCCGCAACATGCATCAACTTTTCATCTCAGATTGAAAGCCAGGGTGCACGCACAATGGTGATACTAAGTTTCCATAAGATTGATATTTGGGGGTGGCGAAGAAACTAAGATTATTGGATCCAATCAAATGACAATAGAGAAGATAAATCGCGTAATGCGTATCTGACATAGAGTATAAAAATAATGATGGCAATCATCTCAATTCATGACTATGTTCTGGTTTAACTAAATATCAATATAATCTTGGCTTTAGTTCTGCAAATATCCAGAAAAGTTAAAATTGATTCTTATTCTTCCTTCTCTATACAAAGCTGTAGTATTTTCATTGTAAAGTAAAGTAGCATTTATTGTAAACATTTGTTTATAATAATGTTATCATAACTATTATATAGAAGCAAATGAAATATATTTAAATAATAATATTTTAAAAACGTGATCAAGCATAATTAATTCCACAATTGTTCATGTTATAAAACATAATATAAGTTATAATTATCAGCCAAGGACTAAAACATCTCTTATCTAAAATATAACAAATAATGTAATAAATATAATATTTTCTTCGGTGAAAAATTGATTTAATTATGTATTAAATCTAATTATTAATAAGGTTGTAAACTTACAGTGCTTAAGCTTAAATAACATAATCAATAAAATAATGTAAATGTATAAATTCAATTATTGTTAATTTACTTACATATCACATATAGCATACATAAATAACTTGAACTTATACATAATAAATGAGATAAATAGAGTTTATAGCACTGGATATATAAATAAACGATTATTTAATTTAGTTCAATTCGCGAATAATGTGTTTATAAAAGTATAAAACATGAGATACTGCATTTAAGATAGAAACATATATTTAAAAATGCGTAATTTGATTTGGGTCTGTGACAAATAGATGTCGCTCTTAATACAATTTTCATATGTTTTCTTGTTTAGTTTAATTAATCTATTATCATGAGAAAAAATATATGCATGAGTCTTTAAATATTTCTAATATTAATAACAAATGAAATTATTAATACATTTGACATAGATTACATTATTTGCTAATGTTTAACAACAAAGAGTTCAATCTAAATTATTTAAAAATGTAACTAATCATTTAATCATAGTTCATCGGAAGTAATGTAATTAAATGAAATTCAACAAAAACATAAATATGATATTTATATAAGTGTAGTGTTTTGCAGTTGGTATGGATCTGGAGGTAACTTTTTTGAATGGTCTGAAATAATTGTATTCAGCTTGTGTCACTCTGCAAAACACCGAAAAGTGGTGTACTTTCATGTATTCGTTTATATTAATTTTAATTCATTTTATACTAGTAATTAAAAAGTTAGTGAAGCTACAGTGAGGTATTATTTAAAGTGCGCTTATCAGGCGATTTACCTTATTATTTGGTACTCGCAAATCGTTGAATCAGTGTAATCCAGCATTAAGAGTAATCGATGTTTTGGTAAGTCACAGTGTACTTCGACGATAAACTACATGTTGATACACTTCATTAAGAAACCAATTACACCGTTTCTTGCAAATGAATCACTTTACTGTGGACATATATATCTAATATTGTTTTAGGTTATAAACATATTGTTCACAGCTGATACAAGCAACTAAGTTAGCAACCAGGACCGGTAGCGTGTAGGTTTGGCTCTACACCTATAGATGTCACGAGCGGTATGGAGACGCAACTGAAAACAATAATAGACCATCTCGTTAGTCAACCGGAAATTATATTTAAAAGTCAACAGCGAGATGAAATTGACCTCAGCAATGAAGAAAAGCACAGATTCGCTACAGACATATTTAATAGGAGCAAATACATATTTCTGTACAGATTCGGAAGATTCTTGAAAGCCGAACATCTGAAATACTTTGAGCAATTTATCGATGAAAGCGATATCGGAAAGGAAATGCAATTACTTCTAGATAATATGTTGAATACAATTGAAAAAAGTGCAAAGATTAAAAAGAATAGACGATTTAACGCTTTGAAACATTTGATCAAGAATGAAGAGTATTTTTCTGAAACCGAAATGATGAAGCGGAATCCTTTGCTTTATGATCAACTGGTTGAAAAGTATTTGACCGATGAAGAAATTAGGAATAGGGACAGTCCAAGTGGACAGTCGACTCTCGTGTTAATTTTGATGGAATGCATGGAGAGGGATGACGCACGTGGCATGAAAAAGCTGCAAGCCGAAGCCGAGGATGATGCGATGGAGGAAGAAGATAGTTCTGATGATGAGGAAGTTATCGAAGCTAAGGCCACCTCTTCTAAATGGGGAGAAAGCAGCGAGTTGGCCGATAAGAGACTTAACAAGAACGAGTTTTACCAAAAACACAATAAGTGCTCCATTACCTCTAATGAGAGGAATTTACTCAAAGAGGAGTTTGTTTCATGTATGCATACAAGTTTTCTCAATGGTCACGATGAAGAATTTGTGTATGAGGCGGTGGACAACAACGAGGAATATGATGATATAGATATCGCCACTCATGACGCTGAAGCGGAATATTTCGATTCGGAGGAACCTGAAGAACTAACCATGGAAATCGAAGAGAACAATGGAGAAGAGGATAGTTCCTCAGAGGACGCGTTAGATGTTTATATGAATGCATTGAATAAACATCCTACAGTCAGCGAGCTGTCACAACAACTACAAAATTTATAGAATTTTACTTCTTTTTTTTCATACAAATAAAATATTTATAAAATTATTATATATTTATGCAGCATTACGTTTTATTTTTATTTTCTTTGCGTTTATTTATTTCTATTATATTAAGTTTATTTTTTATGTATTTGTTGCAAAAAATGTTATTATTATTAGTAAATAATAATTAAAATGTATAAATAAATATTAAAAAAATAATAAAATTATTTATTATTTCGTACTGCATCCATGAATTAGTCTAGGATGGAAAATATGGACATCGTGGGTTATTGTCTAATATGGAGTCTCAGACGTCAGTAAATAAATTAAATGCATGTGATTTTATATAGCTTTATTCGCAAATTAACGTTTTATTAAGACTCTGGTTTCTTACTTTAACATCTTATATGACAATGATGTTCCCAATAGTTTATCTGAGACAAATTCATAATCTATTATGTGAATTATCATATTAACTATTGTTACTTCGTGATGAAAGTTGTAATTTGGAGTGGAGACAGGAATATTTTATATTAGTCCGATGTTATCTTATATTTAGTTAAATAGGAGTTGTTACAATGAAAGACTTGGTTGAACACAAAAATCCGATGCGAAATGTGCAAATTTCACAAAAAAATATGACCGGGATTTTTAGAATTTGCCAATATAAGGCAGTAATATTAAAAAATCACTAGTATAGATTGCAATCATGAGTGTAAGTTAAACAAAACTTAAATTAGGTCAATGACACTAAATAATGAATCAAAAAACATAACATGATTATTGTGTGCAGTATATTTCCATTCATGTTATCTATTGTGGTTCGTGCATATTTTTATTAATGATCAATGAATCGAGCGCAAATCAAATTATGAAAGTAAAGTTCTGAAACTGGAAATAGATAACGGCACGTGATAAAATGTACTATTGAATGGACATACATATTATTCTACTTGAAAGTTGCGCTACTCGCATGTATCGATTCAGTTTCTCTTCTTTTCAGATATTATTTCTTGCTCGAAATGCACAAATCTGAATCGGAATACAACTCAATATATATGTATATAATATTGAACATTTGTAATCTGCCCGTTGAGCGGCAGTCCTTTCTATTCCTAGAAACCGATTGAATGTACAATATCAAAATTGCAACACATCGAGTTATATAAAATGGATGAGTCTCGTGAATATCAATAGACGTTTTGTAGAAATTTTACAATTCGAATAAACAAACAACAAGATTACATTCTGATGTAAATATATTAGTGTATATTGTGAAGTAGCCATTCGAAACTACAAACACATATAGGATATACTTTATAAAAAGTAATATATAATTGGAAGTTTAATTGATATAAATTATTCTGAAAAATCAGATGTAATTTCAAAGGGACAATAATAGTAGTCATTCCACTTAATAATAACATATAATTACATAAGTTTGATCAAACTTATAATAAAATATACCTAATGTTCTCATATTTATATTATTATTAGTGTAGCCTTTTGAAGCAAATTAATTTTATTATTCAATGTATTTCTTTATTTTTATTGTATTGACAATATTTGTTTGTAATTTATGTTGCAATATATGTTGTTATTATACATTTATAGTATACTTAAGGTTCCTTGTCATACTTTTGAAATAGTGGTTAATAAAACATTATAATACAATAAAAAATACCATCAAATAATTATTATGATAGACAACATACTTATTTGTGTACAAGTTGATCTTAATAATGATGATAATAGAAATTGTCTTCAAGGAATGAACAAAATATACATTAATTGTATTTTAGAAAAATATAAACTAATATTTTCATCACGCACGCTTTTATGCAATAGAGAGTGAACGTAAATTTAATGCAAATTCGGAGTATACACTGTGGAGTATAAAAAATATCACCAACGACAGCTGTTAAAGTTCATTCTACGCCCATACTTCAACCGATACAATTCCTTTTGCGTGTGCTTGAGCTATGACTGAAATTTATTGAAAGCGTCCGTGCGTTATTTTCATTGGATTTACCAACTACTATTTACACCATATTCCAAATGATGGTAAGTTCTCTTGATTTATGTTTTTTTTTATCCATTTTCACATCAAATTATTAAAATGTCTTATTAACTTTTGAATCACTAAATAAAGTTATTTAAAGTTTATATTTCATGCAATACTTTGAAACATTAGTTTGCTATTAAATTTGTTATTAATTTAATAATAAAATTAGATATTAATAATGTTTACTACAACAATAATAACAAAAAATTAATTAACAAAGAAGAAAAATACAAAGTAAAAATCCATTGCTGCAAAGGGCTAAAAACTGTAGGTGTTTCTGTCTTTAAAGGTGTTTATCTCACATGATTATAAGAATCCTTTTATAGTTAAACTAACATTAATTTAGTAAATTCAATACACTTATTCTTATATAAATTATGTTATTCTTTTACCCTCAAGATTTATGGATTACTACAGCAAAATTATTAGAATTACATTCTGTAATAGATAAAATAAAACAACTTTATTGAGCTAAAGGGTTTTTGATTTAGGTCTTTCTGCCACGAGAGTAAAATTTATAATTTAAGAGAAAATTATAAAAAAGGCAGAAAGACCAATGGTTGATAGCCCTTTGGCTAGCTTTTCTTTTAATTATTATGTTTGATTTATATTTTGTTTTTATAACTGGCCAATCATTTGTATTATGTTATCATACAAAAGAAAAGTGTATTCTACAACAGCTACTTATTCTAAAGAGAAAAATAAACATTTAAAAAAAATGTAAAAATATATAATATTTATAATTACTTAAATTATATTGTAACATTACTTATAACATCATATATTTTAATTTATACATTTTATAATATGATCTACTTCGAAATGTACAAATGAAATCTACAAACGCATATTTTGGAGACTATTAGCGTCATATTAACGTGTTTCTCAAATTTATATAAATACCTGCAACCTACTTTCATGAAACAAATCTTCATATATTTCAATATACACATTGATACTACATTAAAATACATTTGAACATCTTTTACGTCAATTAGTACATATTTTAATTAATCATCCACTAATTATAGACGAAATATTTTAGTTTTTAATGAATCGATACATAAATTACAAATTTATTCTAAATATTTATCTATAAATATCAGATTGATCTCTTGTTTTAATATCAATTTGTATGTCATGAATTTATACATGTATTTGTTTTTAATTAATGCGTAAGTATTTATCTTAATTGGATCTCCTGTTTAATATAATTTATTTTTATGTATTTCCACTCATATAAAAAATATTTTCACACTAAAATTGTAAATAATTTAATAATGTGTACTATTAAATTTTATACTATATTTGTATATACTATTTTATAGCAAAAAGGATAAAATTATTTACAATTACAAATAATTGTATCCACAAGTTTTCACAACACAATAATTACGTTATTAGGTTTATATTAATACAATTTAAATAAAAAAAAAGTACTACTTTATTTTAACAACTTCATGCAACTGTATAATTAGATGTTACATTATACAACTGTAGTTAAAAGTAAGTAATGAAACATGAAAATACATCTGTGCATTTAAATTAAAATTTGAACGTTTCGTAAACATAATTTTGCACGTTTAATTAACTTTTACTCATTATGAATAATTAGCAAGAGCACGAGTATGACGCAGCAATTGTTTAATTGCGCGAGTTTAAAATGTGAAATTGCAGGTCGCACATCGAGCATGAACCAAATATAATTAATATCAAACAGAATTAATCGATGGCCATTGTCTGCACGGCCACAAACTGCCGAAAAAAGAAATATTGACCTATTCTAAACGATATTAATAATTCCGTATTCGTATTAGTGATGTGCCGACTGGAATACTGACTTGTTGTCTCTCGCCCACTTTCACCAAAGCCATTGCTCTCCACCACTGTTTTCTAACCATCCACATTACCATGGCTAGCATTTCGACTGGACGTCAGGAAACTATGCTCGCGTATTTGCATTTCGTTTCGGAAACTCGAAAATCATTTTTATTCTTTCGTTCTTTTCTTTTCCTTCTTTCTTTGTAGTGAAATCCAGCTCCGAGCGCATTCCTTGTTTTCACTTCGTCCACACACAATCGAAATAACAATGAACGCATATGGGATTCTACGTGACGTCCAGGAAATGCCTTAACGGTAACTGCATTTGGCGATAACTTGGAGGCATCGCTGTATACAAATTAGTATTAGCGTTTGTGGATTAGGTGAATAAATAATCGATTGCCTGCAGATATTTTGTTTAAAGTATTTGCAACGTGCACGCATCGCTATTCAACGAATTGATATTAATTTTGTACGTCAATTGCTAAACAGATTTCCTTAATTTATTGTTCCATTACTATATAATGACTGACCTTTAACTCTGAAGATGTATAAATATTATAATGGACCACTAAAAATTGAAGTAATCCTCATTAAAAATTATCATAAACGAGATACTGCAAATGCTTGATTAGTCACGACTTTCATGTTATAATCACTCAGTTGTTTTGTGACATGTTTTATTGATTTCAAACTTATTAGTAGATACCCAAATTTTTCATTATACTAAAGAAAATCAATAATTTAGAAACTTTCGCAAAATTGTATATTAGAGCAGAAATAGATTGGTCGTTAGCCCTTTGGACCAATAAAGATGTTTTAGTAAACAATCATTGTGCAATATTTTGAATTTACTATAAGATTTTTTTAAATAGTTTAAGTTCTATCAAATAAAGTAATACTTTAATTATTATTTTTGTACTAAATTAAGCAATACCACATTATGTTTATTTGATATATAAAAAGTAGATGAATAAATTAAAGGATTACGTTGTGTAAATCTATATTTTAATTAGTTCAAAGTACATGAATTTATCTACAAATATTGCTTAACTATACTTATAATAACATTTATTATAATAGTCTCATAAATAATATAAAAAATATGATACAAGAAAAGATAAACTCTTACAAAGGGCTATTAACCATAGATCTTTTCTTATATTATTTATTGTTATATACTTGATGTCTGAGTGCCATACAACAAGTATATAAATAAAATATAAAATAATAATTGATTTAAATTTGTATGGTTTAATTTTTTAATTATAAAAATATGTTAATGAATTAAGTAAAGTTATTATGGTAGTTATTATGGCAGAGTTATGATATTTGTTCGTCGGTTGAGGCGGTTCGATAATATATAATAGGCGATTAGTCAGTCGATGGTATCAATGAATGGGGATAGCGCGGAGAAAATAAAGAAAAGTCAAAGAGGGGGCCATGTCGTCAAGCATACTACTCTTTATATGATCAGTCTACAGGCAGTCTCCTTTATATGAGGAAGGTAATAATCGAATAATTAACAGTTCCATTAGTGCTGTCAACGAGTTTAATTAACAAAACAGGACGAGGAGAAGAGAAAGAGAGAGAGAGAGAAACAGTGGGTCCCTGCAATTAAACAGAACGAACGAAAAATAAAAACAAACAAAAATAAATTTAAAAGCAAGTACATACAATCGAGCAAAAGAAGAATTCAGAGTGATTGTGCATTTGGGTTCACGATGTGTTTTTATTCGTTGAACAATCTATATACAGATCGATAATTAGTGGATTTTCTTGTACTGCGTTTGATCCATTTAATCAATCTCTTGATAATACATAAATTCGTATAGGTAAGTCACATTCATTTAATAATATTTACTATTATTAATTTATAATTACGAATACTTATATCAAATTAGCAAACAGAAAATACATGAAATTTAATTAAAAATATGATTTACTTCATAAAATAAACACCTTTCATTGTCTTAGATTAACGATTCGTTTCAATAATGTTTAACTGAAAATTTTCTTCTTTTAAATTAATGTATTTATCTATAAATTCAAAGAAAATATACAAGTCTTATGTTAATTTTCTTTATTATCGAAACCTAAAATTGTATTTAATTGCTACAGTATATAATACTTAATATACGTTGCATAAGTATTAAAATACGTTTTTTTATATAATTATTAATTTTCAATATTTGAAGTAAATAGGTCATACTTTAATATGTCTTCAAATTATAATTTAAATTGCTAATTGTGTAAATACTCATTTTTTAGTTTGATTTATTATTTATATATGAAAACTTTTTACAATTTTAACAAAAATAAGAAACAATAGGTTAAATAAGAAAAAAACAAGAAATAAAATTAATTATTTAAAATTAAAGAAATATATATTAAAAATAACGTATTTTATGCTCCTACACACATGTAAAGCTCTTTTATTACGTATTATTTCAAGATTTAATATAAGTAATAAGAAGTTTACTTCAGTTATTTCATTAATAAATTCTGTTAACTAAGTTTTTTTTAATTACATAAGTGATACACAAGAATTTGTAACTACTACGTGTATCTTTGGATAAATAATTATAGAAAATAAATGAAGTACCTTATTTTTTACTCATCAATACATATTGTATAATAGGAATATCTTAATTTTTAGTAGATCTCTTTTGTTATTAGCAACAATTTACATTTTTTTGTTTCAATGTGTTTATTAATGTCTGAATAAGTTGATGGTTCTTTCTAAATGCATATGTATATAAACATAATTACTAATAATAAATATATAATGAGTAATTAATTTACTTATTAAAGTTATATAATAATATACAACAAAATTAATTTATTTTTTCCAAAAACCATAACTAAACTTGCCATAAATATGATTTTTTTAAACGATTATTATGAATGTCTATTTGTGGAGTGCCTAAACTGAATGTATCCGCTCGATTTTACTCTCTTTTCATAGCAAAATAGAAATGATCGGGAGGAAGTATCGCGGCACACTCGAATCATTTGGCAATTATGGTTTTCCGATAATCATTAATTAACATACACGCATGGAATTAACATATCTCCGTTAATTAGCCGAGTGCTGTTCTATTAGAACTAGGCAGCATCGAGAGTGGGCTAAGATCATGGGAGGAAGAGCCCGTTCGAACAAATTAATATTGTAATTATGAGATGTTTAGACAGAAGCGGCGATCCTAATCAATACCCGTCGATTTTGCATTAATTATTTATAATTATTGACGATAAAACACGTGCTTTTCGTCCGCTAATTCTGCTAATAAACCTAATAAACTTAATGGATCCACCGGCCCAATAAAGGCCATACATTGCTAATTATAATTCGAGTGCTTCTTCTCATGTCTTTCTTTTCCTGAGACATTGTCAATTATAATCAATATTAATTTATTAATTATATATTACGCAAAACACTTATAATTGACTATTCATTTCATACTGTACTTTAAAATAAAACAAAACTAGCTTTTGGTATTAATGTAATGAGTATTGGTTACGAAGTTTTCATCTCAACAAAGCATCAACTATAAATGTGTGTGGTGTTATGACTTTCTACTCTAGCAAATCATATAAATCTACTAAAATTACAATCTATTTGTTCCGATTTCGCAAATCGTTTCAAATATCCAAAATTAATATAAAATATTATACGACCGGACAGAAAGACTTATGGCAATAATTTCCTTTTTTCTTTTCTGTGTATTTGCATTATTATGGCTTGTATTTTTCATGTTGTTGTTGCAATAAATTTGATAATATAATATTATCCAAATTCAATGATCTAAATTTAACCACTTTTCAGATAACAATTCTAACTAAAATTATAGCTTTAAATAATTACAATAACACTTATTTTTATCTAAGATATGACTTGCAATATTTACGTAGATAATATTTTTTATTTAAATTTAATATAATACATATTTTAAATACAAAAAGTTCTATAAATAAATGTATGTTATTTATTTTATTTCTTATGAAATACATTAACAAAGTCTATTTATATTTGTTTATATCAAAGTGTAAAAACAATTGAAAGAATGGTAAACTACTGGTCAACTTTTCTAAAATATTATTTTACATGGTTATTTTCAATTGTTAAATTTCAATTTTCTTTGTTTGTTCATTTAATGTAGTTATTACGAATGATTTAAAGATAAGCATTTTATGGGATCTAGGAAGCATGTTAATTTGGGTCAGCCTCCAAAACGTTAAATGTAATAATTATGAATATATTATAATATAAATTAAAAGTAACTAATACCAGGCAATTTGAACTTCCGGAAAAGGAATGGTACGTTCCAATTTGCAAGGAAATTAATAAACGGAAGCACGTATTCTAGTTTCAAATCGATCGTCGAAAATGTAATGTAAAAAGGACGCAGCGGAGAAAGTCGAAAACCAAAACCAAAAATACTGCTTCAATAAAATTAAGTAATTAACTATAGATTATTCCGAAATTCAACTTGAAAAAAAAATAACAGAAGAACGAATGCTCATGATTAATGAACGTTATATATTTACTGATCAATAATTGAATACATAATAACCTATTATGCATGCAAAAATCTTTGAAAAAAATGTATTGACACCTTTTTTTGTTCCTCTCGAATCACATATAACGGTTTATTAATTCGAAATTATTGTAAATATTCATCGGAGAATTGAAAATTACTTAGGTGACAATTAGCAATTATCGAATCGTAATGAATCGAACGATGATTGAAGTCTAGTTGGAATAGAAATTTAGGATCGTTCGATTCGCACGAAAAATAATTAATCGTTTCTCTAATATCCGATAAACATAAATTAGATCCGATACATCGATAACTGTCACGATCTGTAATTATTTAATTGAAAACTTAAGAACTCTGTCTCTCTTTTCTGTATATCGACTTTCTGTTATTTATTATTGAATTGGATTTAAATCCATTGCGATTCGAGATTCTGTGATTTATTTAAATCTCTATCTTTCTTTCATATACTTAATTCAATTTCCTTTGTTTTCGGGTAGATCAATATAGGTATACTTAGATTTTATGGTGCAAAAATATATAATTTTATAACTAATATTATTTAAATTTAATACTCATCGCAATTACTTATATCTACTTTATTGCTGAAGTTAATTAATTTTTGATGATAGTAATAACATTTATTGCAACAATAATTACAAAAAATAAACTAAATACACCCGTACATCGCTTTACGGCCTAGATACGTTGCACGAAACTTGGCCGTAAAGCGAAAAGTCGTATAAGGAATCAATGCTTGTTGCGCTTGTTCCTTTTTTGCCGTTATAGCAAAACTATCTAGGCCGTAAATCGAAAATTTGTCTTAATTAAAGAGGGCCGTTATAGCGAAATGCCGTATAAAGAACAGCCGTATAGCGAGCTATGGATGTACAATAACAATGATGAAATACAAATGAAAATTCTATTGTTGCAAAGGACTATTTACCATAGGTCATTCTGCCATAGGATATATACTTTATTTTTCAAAAACACATTCAACTATTTAATATTTTATAAAATTTATCGCTTTACTAGAGTGTCATTGAATTAGCATTTCCTAATAATTTAAACTTGAAAAAAACTATTAATCAAATATTAAGTGAATTTTATCGACATTTTTTATAGTAAAAATTATTATAAAAATATTGTAGTAGCAAACACTTAAGATATTTAAAAAAAAATGCCCGGCAGCTTGACTATAAATCTGGAATAAATGTTAGTTATTATTTATTTAAAGAAATGTTTCATATATAATAAAATATGAAACATTTAACAAATATTTTACAGTTTTGCTTATTTTTTTGTAGTACTTAATAAATCAAATACAGTTAGTTATAAAATAAACAGTTTGATTCTTATTTAGCTTAGAATAATATTTTAAACTTTTTAAGCAAAATTTGATTTACTGTGAAATAAACTTTTTAGGCATGATTTGATTTATTTTCTCCGTGAATTTCAATATTATTTCATTTTCTTAAATGTCATTTTTGGAAAATATGATTGATCTAGCGTAGATTATAAGATAAGTATGTATTTCAACTGACAGACTGAAATATTGTCGCTTTAAATATCCTTGACAGAGCATAAAAATGTAGTTCTTGATCAAAAGTGATCTGCAGATAAAATAAGATAGAGGATGATGTCGTTGGACCATAATGAGATGTGGGATTTCAGGTATAAATTGAATTGGAAAGCGAGTATCCGGTTAGATAATATGGTAATTTGATGGTGTATGTAAATTAGTACAACCATAATAATTGAAACGAGGAGTGATGGACAAATGTAAATAATGTCAAAGCGAGGAGTGCGAGAGCCGAAAGGAGCATTTATCAATGGCGAGATTGTTTACACTTAGTCAAGATGAAGTTAAGTTGTTGCGGTCAAAACTGCCGGTAGAGGAGACACTAATTTATACTTTAAGGCCAATAGAAGAGCTTCCTTTGTTGTTTTATTAGCTCGTATATTATCATTAGCGCTGTAGGCGTGATTTGCTATTACAGTGATTCCGTAATAAATATGTGCGCCGTTCGAAAAGTCCTCAAAACGGCGCGAATCGTCGGTAAGCAGCAAACAAATTCATCAACAGATTATGTACTTCGTGAGATGTTTTGTTATTATGCAGTTGCAACGGCATTTATTTTCATTTAGGTCTGCGTGTGCACCACCAGACACAATGCGAACTTTCAATCGTTTTTATTTGGCAGACATTTTCATTTACTTCTCGCTTGCCGCTCAAAGTAGGCTGCGGCTCTAATTGATGAAACAAAAACGTAATTCCTTTTGCTCGGACTCTAATTTCAACTAAACAGTTTTACCGTTAATTACGTATATTTCACATATATAACAATAAACACTTATCACAACATTTCAATAATATTTTAACGCAAAATTTCGAGTGCAATTTGCACTTTTTTAAATTTATTTGTATTAATTGCAATCTGTCACATTCCGACAATAAACAATGATTCCAATCATCCAAAATAATAATTAAAGAGAACAATTAAAATATAAAATAATTTTGATAACTAATTAAAAATCATAATATTAAGCCGTACTGTTAGATTAACTAATTATATATTAACTTAACTCTATAAAGGAAGTAATAGATCTTTTTTAGGTAAAATGATTTAGTTTACTAATTATTTCGAATGAATTATCAATTTGCTGAATTAAAATCAAGTTTGATTTAAAACGTTCAAACTCTACTAATTACTCTACTTTGTTATATATACGGTATATAAAATAAAAATATGTAAAGTTAATTAAACAACAATAACATTAACTGCTATATAAAAAAAGTAGAAATTCAAACGAACAGAAAATGTTATTGCTTTAAATGACTGTCTTTCTGCCCAGTTAATTAAACACTTTCGTTTCTTTTCATAAAAAGTTGAAGTTTTGTTAATAAATTATACAATTTAAAAATAACATTTTTGAGTTAGGTTGTTATAGAAATTTTAAACTTATTATTAAATTAATCATGCGTATTGTACAAAAGAGACATTGTATTCAATATTTTACTGTAATTTAAATGACTTACATAAAAGAAGTTCGATAAGTACTTCAATGTTAGAACATTATTATGTAAAATGAAATTGGTCCATAATAGTTCCAGTTAAGTATTGTAAATTTTACGCTTGCGGTCGTTTAATCTTTGTTCACCTATCAAATACGTAGTTAAACAATGGACGGAAACAATACAAATTGGTTAATATTTATCTCGACAACAGATTTCTATTCTTTTCATCTCTCTAAACGTGTATATATATATATATATATGTTGCACATATACACACGTTATTTTTTCATTAATATTCTTATAGTTCTTTAGATAGATAAGTTGATTCGCGGTCACGATTTCGTGACCGACGTGTTTCATATTTAGAAGTAAAAAAGGTATCCTCCGTCGTTGCAGAGATTTACATTTTCGCGGCATGCAAACAACACTGGATTTTCATTGTAAAACGTAATGTTTGTTTGTTTAGATTTGAGATGTAATTTCTTTAGGAAAGCTTTTGAAATAATAACACCGCACGAAGAATGAAGACATTTGCGTTATAGGAGGTAAATAAAAATTTTATGAAACCTTTCAGTCACTTTGTGACAGCTGTCAGATTTCACTCTCTTTATATTATAACTTTTTTTTAAAGTTAATTAATATTGATTATGATTAGATTAATTATGATAATTGTGACTAATAAAGTTTATTATGATTATTATTCAAAATTGAACTATTGCTGCAATTGCAATTGCTGCCTTATTATGTTTGAAATAATTAATTAGTTTAAAAATGAAGATATGAATCATGAGAAAATGCATATGTTTTCAAAAGAAAATAAATAATTCTTTATATACATTTAACAATATAATGTATGTAATGAAGATGATGAAAATAATACAAATGGAGAGGTACTTCCTCCGGTATAAAAGTCGTAATGTATTGGAGAACACGAAGTGTAAAGACATTAATAAATGGAGGTGTGCGTAGGTCATCGCGTTGCCTCGGTAATATTGGTAGATAGGGAACCTCCCAAAGAGCACTTAAAGGTGTCGTGAGAACCAGCGTAGGTGGTCATGTCATAAATAAATAAATTTGCTCCGGAGCTCATTCTTTCTTTTTTTTTACAACGCACACAGATGCCCATCCATACGCAAGAAACATACGCGATTTGTCCCATTTTTTGTATGCTGCTTCCTCTCAACGTTGAGCTTGAGTTTCCAAAACAATTATCCACTCATAAATTTGAACACACGTCCATACGAATCCGTACATAATAAATATAAACGATTGACGGATTGTGAGATGCGTTCTTTGGAATAAAATGGCGCAATAAAATCGTATTTATTGTAAAGAAAGAAATATCATTTAAAATTGCAATTAGGAGAGAGAAATTGCGTGTAATTTACGATTTCAATCATATTTCATGATCATTGCCCCGTTCCTCCTTTTATACACAATATATATATATATACACAATTTTTTTAATCAAATGCATTCAATACGAAGATTGCGAGCGAACGGAAAATGCGGAATATTCCATTTATTTCAAAAAGAATACCGGCATCTTAATTGAACGGTATTTGCGAAAGAAACCAGACGTTGTGAAGTTCGTACGAGATGATATGGACATACGAAACGAAACGAACTGAACGTAAAAAATATATATATATTCGCAAGCATTCATACACACACACACACACACGCATCCGCGAATAATTGTAGAAAGTAAGTATATCGCGGATAATTATAATTTCTATTTAATTTTCTTTCTTGGTGATTATATAAACCATTATAGAACTGGTTGTATTGGAACCCGATGTTTGTGTATATTTGTGTTTGCGAACGCCGCGCATAATTGGATAAATATTGAAGTGATTTCACAAACCCGACAAGAACAAATCGTTGTATCAAATATTAATCAGCGGATATTCAATTTCAGCTTAGCAAAAAAAAGTATATGAGAATGAGAAGAAGACATGACTAACTGAATACACTGTTCGGTTTGATTAATGTATGCATAAATATTGATTGCTTAAAATTAGGGAATATCAGCAAATAAATGATAATTTCTCACGAAGCTGTTTTCAAAAGAGTTTCTTTGGGAGAGAGAGAGAGATTGAGATGGAGGAGATGAACAACTTACAGTTATTATTGCGAACGTATTGAAGGATATCATTTAGTCACTGTTTTGTTTGTTGCTTGATTAGGTTTTTGGCAGCGACTTTCTCCTTTTATGTGTTATTATATTGCTTTTTAGCAATTATTATTTTATATTAATGGTGGTCATTTATCCGATTCATAATTTCATCCGATTATTGCAGATAATAACTAATATTATTGTTTCTCTTTCGTTTGCAGAACATGAAAAGTAAAAATCGCAGATGGTTGTTTGCGTGGGCAATAGCCTCATCCCTGCTACAGATATTGCAGTGCGAACCAGTGGAAGTAAACAACGTAGTTAACAGCACGAAACATGGTAAATATACACTATAAGATGAGGAAAATACTATTTCCTCTTCAAATTAAATGGTAGCGGTGGAATAGTCAATTTATACATTAAATATGTAAATTTATGCGAATGCGGTTGCGTAATTGATTAAACGCAGTTGTGTCGTGCGAAGGCAATAAAAGTAAAACCATGTGCCATATTGTGGCCTTTTTTCGCTTATGAATTTCTAAATAAATTGCATTAATATGAATAGGAAAGATGCGTAGTACTACTCCAAGAGAAGTTGTTGATACTATTGATATATTCCGCTAAGTGCCATGAGTTTTAGTGCTCTATGGGTTAGTGTGTCAACTACGCTTCACAATGCAACTGGAATATTACAACATCTCTTAAAGATTTGTTTCTGTTCATTCATTTCTTGTTATTTATTAAGATTATTTTTCTTTTGCAGATGACTCCACAGGTACGAAAGAGGTTCGGAGCATTTTTTCTCCCCAAATGGACTACGAGCAGTGGACGCCCGTAGGTAGAGCCGATCCTTTCAACGACCCTACTTATGATTATGTTCCGCCAGTTTTAGAGCGTGTACATTACTGGGTTGATCCAGCCCAACGAAAACCTGATCCTCCCTTACCGGGGGAAAATCAGAAAACTGAGATTTTGGTGCTCGGAGTGAGCTCCAAAAAACCAAGCAGTCCCTCGATAAACGCCGAATCGAGAAGGGATACCTACGATCCCTTCGTGAAATTCGTCGACGGGCCAAAATTTCAAAGTACTTACCAAAGAATTTCGCGACCACATTTCCAAATGCCCTCGTATCCCTTCTTCAACTCGCCCTACCATAAAGCCAAGGGCAGTTCCGAAAGGGCGACCTACAAAACCGAGCAAAGAGTACCATACACCATTTTGATGCCACCGCCTGTACCCTCGTCGAAACCAATAACGGAGTCGTTCACAACCCCGAGCAGCACGTCATACACGATCCAAGAAGCTAACCTCATTTACCAATCGAGTACAACGAGCCAACAGCAGCATGAATGGAAAGACGACAACAATTTCTACACCGTCGCTGATTCTAGCAGCGTAGTTACTTGGAGGACTCCTCTCCCGTACGAGTTCAATGATCAAGCTGAGAAAGTGAAGAATACTACGGAAGAAATTCAAATTAGCGGACCAGATCTTATGTTCAAAGGACAAGTTTCTAATGGGGACATGGACGTATCAAGCACTTACGTCAATATCGGAAAGCCCGAAGCTCAAGTGCATTCGGTTTCTGGAGCTTCAGCTCTGAGCGTTGAACCTCCAGTTTTAACTCAAATGAAAAATCCAATAACCCTACAAACTCTCCAGACTATGCAAACTATGCAACCACCACCCATGGGAACCATCAAATCAAACTCATTAGCGACGTTGTTGGAAAAGGAAATAACTCCAGCAATGATGAGTACCTACATGGCGAATATTCCCAAAGCTACAACTAAGGCTTACACAACAACAACACCGATACCAAGCACGACATCGATCCACTCTTTGACGACGGATCCTTTGTTTAGGCATTACAAGCAACCTTCGGAGCCGCTTAGGGGTCCAATGTATTTAATAATTCAAGGTCATTCCAAGGTCAAGACATATGGGCCGTCCAAGCAGATGCACGGGATTAAGATACAGGAGAGCAATGAGATTCCAATCAATGATTACAAAGACGCGTTACAGGTGAAGCATTTGCACTCATACAAAAAGAAACCTGAAGAGACTGCACGGATCGGGAGGGCTAAGAATTTCGATACGCTCTCACAAGCCGTTCGGACGGGTTTCGGTGCCATAGAATATGCAAATCGCGACATTCAAGAGACTGAGCTGGCAGCTGGATTCGACGTAGAAGCCGCCCCCGCCTCCAGTGAAATCTATCACAAAGGAATCGTGGAAGAGGCGAAATTAAAAGAAGCTTAATAGTTGTAGAGGAGAAGAAAGAGAATACATGTGATTTCACTTTATGTTCAATTTAATAATTTATGTCCATTATTTAATAAATTTACTTTATTATCATTATTATTTATTTCTATATTTATATATTGAGTACGAGTGTATGTATTATTATTTTTATTATTTTTTATTATTATTAATATTATTTTTATTTTGTATTGATTTATTGTAAACGCACTGCATTTAAAATAAATGTAATTTTAAAATTTCATTTTTCAATCGCGAACAACTTTCCAACATGTGTTCTCTCCGGTTTTCAGATTTCATTTAATTAGTTGCAATTATCACAAATATTTAATATGGAGGAAAGGCATCAATAAAACATGCAGGTACGTCCGTGAGATATTTTTATTTCGTATCTGCTGCCTCTCTTTCACTCGATCTTCTTGTTCCTGCCGTTCCTCACCTTCATCCTTCCACTTCTTTAGTTTAGATTTTTCTTTTCCGATTTGATTTCAATTAACGCAGGATTCCAGTTGCTAATAATTGTAAAAAGTCTTCTTGGGAAAAACTTCCACGTCAATCATGTATTCTCGGAATGATTTTCTACTGCAGTATGCACGTTTTGCGCTTATATGGCTCGTCGCCACAAATAATAATATTAAGTAAGGAACAACGAGCGCTGCGAATTGCGTTAGCGCTCGAGCTCTTTCGGGACACCTGAGAGGTTGAGGTGCTAATGAATTAAGTAGCCCGGAGAAACGGCTAAGTGGCAAAAGCAAATAGAAAAACTGTATTATTATTGTAGGGCAATTTTCACATAAATTAAGTTTAAACAGAAGTGATGTAAAAATATTCATTGAGCGTTAGTGTGTGTTAGTGTGTCAAAGTGACTTTAATGCAAGGCACGCTTATGTCTAATTTATAATCCAGTTCTACTCGATCGACGAAATGGAAGAAGAAAGAACACGAGAAGGAAAAAAAGGAGGAAAGACAGAAAGACACAGAATGAAAGAAAGAACGAACGAACTAGAGAGAACGAACGAACGAATCAAGTGCATCGTCTATATAACTAATGATTTCCTAGCTCCTCCACAGGAAGCATCACATTTGGAGATCTGCGTTTTTCAGCCGACAACTCCTTATCCACGCAGCCATTATCTACACAGATTCTGCGTATCGTCTCCACTGTTCTCAATTAATTTATGGCTTCTCACTTTGTCACGCCTTTATTATTACACACTCACTCACTCGCTCTATTCTATACTCGCATCGCTGTTGCATTACACGCATTGCACTTGATCGCAGTATGTAGTATGCAGCGGAAACCATCTTCTCGGCAAGAAGAGGTAACCAGAAAAAAAAGAAGGAGCTTGCGAGCGTGTGCAAGAGAGAGAAAGACGAAATATTTGGTATGAATTAACCTAAATTTCAAAGATTTATAGCAATGGCATACGATGCCGCGCAAAAATAAATATATTGTAATTATAGTGAGAAGAAAGGACCACAGGTGTTGTAGCCACGCTGTCTGCGGCTGGTTTTTAACAAACGGATTCCGCCCGCCAACATTGGAGGACAAGGAGCGATTCAGAAGAGAAAGAAAAGAAGAGAGAATGAGCCAGTCAGATTGAGAGGCACCATAATGATGAAACTCTTAAGGAATTTTTATCTAAAACTCAATTATTTGCACACTTGAAATAGAATTTCCTCAAAGATTTACTTTCGATTTTTTGTTGTTTGTGGTGACCCGGGTGGGGGCCACGTGTTTGATACTTCACTAATGAATCAAAGAATCTTACTCTTGCCCCCAATAGACCGATTATTAAAACTATCACTTTTTTATATGCTATCGGTTTTGCTAAGCGATAAATCTTCTACTTTTGGTAAAAGTTCTCCTCGTCAATGAATTACCCAATTTAGTTATATTAGATTTCAGTTTATATCCGTAGATCGTTCATTTATCTAATTCTCCGTTGCCTCCTGTTCTTCTATACACATATTGAAACCACACGGACCACACTGATCGTTAACATGTTAATTTAGCGGTTGTACATTTGCAATCTACTTAACTGCTCCAATTTTGGTTACACGGTATTATAAGTGTGAAATGAAAAGCCAATTATCCATTCTATTCCTAATTACATCCTTCACTATAACAAAAGCTGGCTATAATCATGTATTTATGTAACACAATAATATACATTATTAATCGTTTATGAACGCTTGATGGAAATGGTTCGAAAGTTTGGCGATATTCAAAATGTTTTGAATCAGGAACTCGTTTTCTTAAACATCGTTGCTAATTATAGAATCTTTTTTTTTGTCACGCATTTAGATAAGAATTAGCTAAAGAAAGTAACCCAATGTACAAAAAATATTGAATTAGAAAGAAGCATTATTAATTTTAATTTTACTTAAAGTTGAAGTCTAATTATATTGTTAAGCAGCAGACAAATACTATTTCTTGGCATGTCTAAAATATAGGAAGTATTTTATATATTGTTAAAAATTAATGGATTTTGGTAAACTAAAAAATCATATTTATTAGTCATAATTATGACGAAAGGCCTAATGTCAAAAAAAAGATGATTTGTTATAAATTAGTATTTAAATGTTTAGAAATATTAATATTTACCTTTGAAAATAAACTGGCAAAAATTATTAAATTATATAAATAAACAGAAGTACATCAATCCTGTTATTCATAAATATATTTAAATTTATAACACGGAACACGTAAATATAAAAATAACTTCTTGGTGTTGTTCCGTTTTGTTTTTTGTTTCTTTTACTCGAAAATTTACATATTTATTCGATTCACAAGGTGATTTAAACATTAGTTTGTGTTTTAGCCAAATTCCTCGACATTTGATTTAATCTGAAATAGACCACCAGGTTAGACGTTATCAAAATTAAGTACTTTCGCAAACAAAAAATGAAGAAGAAGTACATGCAAGATCGTTGCATAACGTACGTTAAAAAAAATAAACATTGCCGGTGTCTGCATGTACGTAGTAGACACATTTAAATGGAAGTAAAAGAAACTGTGCTGAAGGCACGATCGAGCTGATTCTGGAATTAAAAGTGGAGTAAATGAATTAAATGAAAAGTAATTCGTTTGGTCTGGTTTTTCGGCGCTCGAAAATTGGCCAAATTGTGTGCTCGAGCTTGGGAATCGTTTCTCGAAATGTAATCGGGCCGTAATAATACTACCGCATTCAAAGGGAACAATTATTGGAACCTGCTTAAATCGTTAAAAAGTTAATTGTTGTATGTACTGTCGGACAATGTAGACAGACCGACCGACCGATATTTATTTCACCGGTCGCTCTTTCCAGCATTCGAAGGAAATCTTCGTGACGGTAATTTTTAATAACCTTCGTAGCTCCGTTCCAAAGTACAAAGTTTATGTACTTTATTGCAAAATTATGATTTTAAACTGTAATAAAACGCGGAAACATCATAGCGAAATTATTATTAAGTTATAAATTATGTTGACTTTATCACCTGCGCTTTATTTGTACGGTAGCCTTTTGTACCGACAAGATTTACACTGCACGAACAATGCCTCAAGTTCAATTACGTTTTAAATGCTACATGTGCCTTCCACTTTATAGGATGTATTCATACTGATTTAGAAGGTACCAACTGCAAAACAGGTACTCGAAGTACTTGTTTTACTTATCCGTGATGTACTAAAACTGCTTTCAGTTCATTACCGGAAAGGATATATCATAAAATTATGCGTTAAATTGACTATTCTTACATTTACTTGACAACGTCATTTACAACAAGTATTAATTATTGAAATAACAATATAAAATAAGTGAGAAATGTACCTAATTTAACTCAATCAATAGTTGAATTAAATTGCCTATTTACAAGACATGTTTAACTAATCAGAGAAGTTTAGTCTGAGCATCAACTTTAACCCTTATTTTTCAATTTAATATAATTGAATTATGAATAGATGATTAAAAAAATATACCGTGTTTTATAATTGAAATCAATTGTAATTTCTTTACTTTTCATTGTTTATTTTAAATTAAGTCCAGAAAACCGGAAAATCCAGAAATCAAGGTCACCTTCTGCCTCAAGCTTGGGTAAATAAATGGACCAGTACCTGTACTTTTAATTTCTATTATCTTCAAAAATAAATTATTTGTAATCCAAAATCAGGTTTGAAAAAAATCTGTTCAATATTTGTATAATAATATTAAGTATGAAATGATAAATAGCAACATGTTAGTATTATGATTAATGCTGCTAATAAATAAATGGCGTAATCATGAAATTTCAATAGATATTTGTCAAAGTGCTGTAGAACGTAATGGAATCAATTGGCGATTTAATGAGATTAAAATAAAACAGTAGAATGAAATTCTACATTCCATTGGCAAATCAGGGTTTAGTCTAGACGTCGTCTGCGTGTCAGCCAGTGTCTCTCTCCTATGCAGTGAGTGTGTGTGCATTTTTGAAATAAATGGACATCGACGACGTCCGCTTTTATGTCCGACATACATAACACATTTGGTACAAATTTATTGTTCAAAGAAATCAAATAATTCAGCGTACGTCCATCCAATTGCTTAAATCGTCGACAATTCAACATTGGATACAGCTTTCAAATTTATAGACTTAATTTTTGGTCTACGTATTCAATAAAATACATAAATATTTATATTTTCATCTTCAATTTCATAAAATACATCTGCCTATTTATAAATACAATATACTACTTATTTATTTACTTGTTTATTAACAAAAATCTATTGCTACATAGGGCTATTGACCGTAGGTCTACAGATATAAATATTCGAAAAATTATAATATTTTATATCGAGGTAAACTATACATACTTAACAGCAGTATAATATGTTTGAATTCTTCTGTTGGATCTTGAAATGTAAATTAATGTTTCACTTCATTTATTGAAACATTAAATAGTACTTAACGTTATGTAAGACATGTCTATTTTTTTCGTTATATAAAATCCAAAAGCTATTTAAACTTGCATTCATGAATTTGCATTATATATGGTAAAAAGTCATCGTATATTATAGATAATATAAACTTAATTAAAGTATTTTCTTGAAGTTTTATATCATACTACAAAACCTAACTTATTGTCTTTCCAATCTAACAAATGTAAAAAGAAGACTAATTAGTTGAATTACTTATATTACAATATTTTGCTATTCATTTATATAATTGTAATTCTAACACGTATATCATCGGTTCTATGAATTATATGAATAGTTAATTATCTCTTTTAATACTGATATATATATTATAAATCCCTTTGTTATAATTAGATTAGTATTAACATGATTTTTGGTTTAAATCGTTAATTGCTGTAACATGTATATTGCTTATCTTGGTATAAATTTTATAAATTTATAATGTACATATTATGTAAAATGCATATGTGATAATTAGATTACACAAATAAATAACATGTTACAATAAGGGCAGAAATACTTATGATCTATAAGCCTATGAAGCAATAGTATTATATTTTATACGTATTCGCATTTCTTTATTATTAATATTGTATTGTATTTTTTTTAGTAATATTCATTCAAAATGAATGAAATATAAGGAAATAAGCGTTTCAAAATAAATGACAATAAATTTAAAAAAAAATCATGTTATAACTTAGTGAAAAAAGTTAAAAATTCATAAAATATCAAAAGTGTTTATATAATCACATGAAAATAAAATAACTGTTACAAAGAGCTATTGACCAAAAATTATACCAAAAAATATGTAGGTTCTTTTTTTTATAAGGTTTATAAATATGAAAATATGAAGAACTTGTTTTCAAAAAGAACATTAACAATATATTAGAAATTGGACCAATAAAGATATTGAACATACTATTTATTGCAACTGTCCAAAACAGAGAAATAATAAAAGATATTTATTTTACTATAATAATTAAACAAATCTAAAGAAAAATAACTACTGTAACTATTACAAAAAAAAGTATATTGACTGAAGTCTTTCCGCCCACGAATAATAATAATTATAACATTTATTGCAAAAAAAAAACAACTAAAAAACAAATATAAACTCAATATATTATTGTACAGAGTACAGAAATACAAAGAAAAGTAAAATAAAATGTATTGCTATTGCTGCAAAGGGCTTTAAATAGATGTTTCCACTCAAGAAAAATACTTTTTAATTAATCAGAGAAGTTTAGTCTGAGCATCAACTTTAACCCTTATTTTTCAATTTAATATAATTGAATTATGAATAGAAGATTAAAAAATATACCGTGTTTTATAATTGAAATCAATTGTAATTTCTTTACTTTTCATTGTTTATTTTAAATTAAGTCCAGAAAACCGGAAAATCCTGAAATTGACTGAAGTCTTTCCGCCCACGAATAATAATAATTATAACATTTATTGCAAAAAAACAAATAAAAAACCAATATAAACTCAATACATTTTTGTACAGAGTACAGAAATACAAAGAAAATAAAAATAAAATGTAATGCTATTGCTATTGCTGCAAAGGGCTTGTTTCCACTCAAGAGAAATACTTTGCTGAAAATAAGATTTGCTTACTGAATATATTGGATAGATATAACCGAATTGCATTATAAAAAAACAATGGGCTAACATTTCAGATAATTATAATGATTGTTGAGGAAGAGATCGAAGATTTGAGTGTATTCGTAAAGCATTCCATTATACTCTCTGTTGATGGGCATGTGGCTTGTAATTTGTGGCTTCATAAATTTCAATATAATGTATTTGCAGTGCAACGATTTGTGTTGTAATTATTATAATTTAGCATTATAAATTTCCGATACACGTAGCGAACGGCGCTCGCCGCTCGCCCGGTTATACGTACGTACGTACGCACACGGCCACGGATCGCATTTCGTACGTAAAGTAAATGTGAGCTGCATTCTTTTTGAATCATAAGATCAATTAATTTCATTGAGAGTATGAAGGAAAAGTTTCCCACAGTATTTTCGGTATCGGGCCACCCCGAGTTACAAGTGAGGCTGCGTGCAGTTACTAAATTATAGCCCCGCGGCTAATTTAAAACTCATTTCATTGTATAACAGTATAAGTCCTATATACACACATACACACACTTGCGTACGCGTACATTCATAACAGCAGATACGAAACAAACGAAAATATAATAAATAAAAGGAAATTTTACAAGTCATCCATTTTACAAATACTTTATTTCATTGTTAGAACAAGTCTCCCCCACCTGAACAACAGTTTTTTTCGGTTTACGTCGGTCGTCCGAATCTCGTTTCAGGTCTCTTTTTCTTCACGGTCCTTATTATTTTGAGTTGAATTTCTAAGAATTGGCGCTCGGTTAAATCGCAGGAGGTAACAAAGGGCACACTGAGAAGAAAAAGAAATTGAAGACTGATCGGACATCAAGTTACACTCCGCGACAAAAGTTTGAGAATACTCATCGTGGTACATCTCTATGCAAAGAGTACGCAGAAAACCATCGTTCAATTTCAATCCCAGATCCTAATACAAAAGAAAAATATCACATTAATCTGGTGATCCATAAACTAGTAGCTTGGGGCAAAAGGAGCGGTCCCGAACTGATGCAGAATCTATTCATGTTGCACACAAATTCAGTGAAAGTCCATCATCAATCGGTGCTTCTGATTTCTCACCCGATGATGCGATTTGAAACCATTTGGCGTTTTGCTTTTGAATTTATTTACGATGAGCAATAAAAATCGAGGTGCGCTTATGTTTGTATTGGGAGTGTCCCAGCATTTATTTATGTTTTACCTGGAGATTGGGTCAAGTGTCATTGGCGACCTTTTGTGGTCACTGGGGTCAGCCACTCTTTACAAAAGCATTTAAAACCAAGTACCAATAATAATTCATACACTCTTGCTGCTGTTTCTTCAAAACCAAATCAAGCATTTTTTTAATATTAACTCAATCCAATCACACAATACTAAACAAATATTTATTTATAAAATAACAATATACAAATCAAACGTGCATCACCAATATTCTCAATATTCTCACTTTGGAGCCATCTCTTAGTCAACGGTTACTTTAAATTTAAGCGACTACAAGCTTTCTTCCACGAATTCAAGGTTCCTTTGAATATCACCGATAGAACGGATCCTCGCATTCAAAAATAATAATAATATTTATTGCAACAACAACTATACAAAAGATACAAACTAAAAAGGATGGAAATACAAAGTCACTTTAGTCTTTAATCACTTTTTCTGATTAATAGATATGATTACTATTATTAAAAAGAAAATATAAATATTACTATTGCTGCAAAGGACTGTAGATTATACGTCTTTTTGCACTCAAATATAATAATATGAAACTATTCAAATCGATAATTAATATACTCACATACATTTGTCCACAAAATCGGTTGACTAACTAGACTTTCGTACTGAATAATGAATTAATTGCGCGACATTGAAAGAATACTTAATGAACGTAATGGAATTAAAAAGTTTAAAAGACTTTTTATGAAAAAAAGCTCACTATAATTTATGCATTAGTACGGTGTGCATCCGAGTCGAGTCCAATCACGAGCGAGGAAAAGATCGATTAATTACGAACGTTTGTGGAAATTACACGTCGGCAAAATTCTAGAAAAAAAGAATAATCGTGAACTTGAGGCTTCCCGATCCCACGAACTGGCTTTTCATATCGTTCCCTTCTTTCTTCATATCGATGCGACCGATGATTAGAGTCGAGAGCTTTTCTTTTCAATTATTTATCCATGTTTCCCTCTGTAATAGTATAGGAGGAATGCGCACTTTATAATTTATTCTTGGATACATAGCTATGGTTCCTTATAATCATAACATTTTTGTAATCCACCTATGCAATTTATCTAAAAAAAAAACATGAAAAATATATTAGCCTTATTGATTCGCATCGTTGCCGTTTTATCCAACTAAATTTAGCTTCCTTCAATATCTTATATAATATGGACATTTGCACACAACCGCTAAAATCAAGATATTTTTCATAGGATTATAGACAATATATTAATAATATTAAATAACAAAGAAGAACCTACAATCTCTACTTTTTCAATTATTTATATCATTAATAATCAGAATATTTGAAAATATAATATAAACTAATTCTCATTTAAATCTAAATGTATATTTTTGGCAAATTACCGTAAAAAGTATTAAAGTGCATTAATTAAATTCATAATAAACAAATTATAATAATAATGGAATGGAAGAAGAAAGTAACATAAAAGAAATATGATTTCTCATGTATTTCATGCAGACGATTGTGGCTTTCAGTGGAAGATTAAGGAAATTAAATAAGTTCCTACTAAAAGACGTAGCAAACATAGATTTAAAAAGTGTTTAAATTTAATTAAAAACATTTTTTTAAGTGATAATAACACTGACTTAGCTTTTACTGTTAGTAAAAAGCAATGCACTATCATAGCCATTCAAAAACGAATATCAAGAATCGTAATACGCTTTCATTAACATTACACCCATACCTCGCTATACGGCCGCTCTTTATACTGCATTTCGCTATAACGGCTCTCTTCAATTATGGCACGTTTTCTATTTACGGCCTAAAATGTTTCGCTATAACGGCAAAAAACTTGTTTTCCATGTCGACATATCTACATGTTGCCAATCTTGCGCAAGCGCAATAATTGATTCCCTATACGGCTTTACGCTTTGCGGCCAAGTTTCGTGGAACCAATCTAGGCCGTATAGCGAGGTATAATTTATTCAATATATTCTCAAATACAGCCTTGGTTTTAAATTGTTAACTAAAGACCCATAATTTTTAAACTATTTATTTATAACTTTAAATAACAATGCATGAATTTTATTATTTTACATTTTCATCTTCTATTTTCTTCATATTATAAATTACAGGTAGAAATTTGAAAAAGTAATAATTAAAATTTTGAAATAATTTGATTAATTTGATATTATCTAAATTATCATTTATAATTTCTAATGAACGTTGAGGATATTTGCTTAATTTTATTTTAATCTAGTTTAAATTTCATTCCAGGAACGTTTACATTTAATGTGTGTAATACTAGATCAAATCGAATATAATTGCACGTCTTCTTCGCAAACTACTACATAAATAATGCAGCGAAACTTAAGAAACTAGAAACTGCGATAAATAATTTATGTTAATAATAGCATAGCATCAAGTAATTACTTCTTGCATAATTCCATTTGAATTGAAATGTTTTTAAAATAATAAACCGAATAATATGATTTGTTTGGTATTGCAACTATAATTTTAAGTTTATTATTATAGGCTACAGTTTGTCGATTGTGAAAAACTGACCTTTTTTGAAATTTACATTATTCTAACCAACACTTGGAATATAAAAACTTAATAACTCTTGCAACAACCGAAAATATTATCAAATAATTATTGAAGCAAGTCCTGTTTTCTTCAATATCAGGAAAACATACATTTTCTTTATTGTTTTCAGTGTACAAAATTATATTTTGTTTTATGTGATATTGTTGCATTTTTTAAGGTTTATTTTGTATTGATTCTTGACATTGATCGGTGTTAATATGATATAGTTTTGAAATGTTAGGGCAGGAAAACCTCTTATGTTTTTGGTCTCTTTATATTTGTATTAGCATTATATTTTAGTTTTCTATATTTTGAGTTTATATTTTTTTTCTTGTGGTTGTTATTGCAATAAATGTTATTATTAAATTTTATAAAAATTAAACAAATGGAAAAGTTTTAAAACAAATCATTTTTTTTAGGAAAACTTGAAACATATTTAAACTAGTTTCGTAGACAAGTTGAGATTGAAAAACGTGTTTTTCCTCTATCTTAATAAAGGTTAAAAGTCATCCATTCCAAAATTGTTATTCCTTAACTTTCATAAGCCGTTAAAATTACACCCGATGTTCATCATCCAACGTCCTAGTTGAATTAATAATTTCTTAAGAAATGTCAGTATGTAATGAACTTGGCAATTACTCTCATACATTTTTTATCGAAAGTTCTGTAATTAGTGCGACGTGTGCCTACCTCTCATGCAGTTCTCATATTTAATATTTACGAGCGACCATTGATTGCATATCTTTAATTATTTTAATCAAACGCAGAAATTATAAATCGAACTTGACAAAATCACATGTTTCCATGCAGACAACACAATTCATGGTCAATGTATGAACGAAATTGCCATACATACGGATGTGTCCTTCGCACAAATTACATGTTTATGAAAGACAATGAGATCTTAAATTTTTTAATTTCATATTATTTTCTACCAAAAAGTATGTTTGCGTTAGTTATTATATTTCACATTTCTTCTGCCACTAATAATAGAACACACAAGTAGTATACTATTTTTTTCTCTCTTTAGCATAGAAAACTGCAAAAAAAAAACTGGATTTTCATAAAGTTTACTAATGAATGAATAATGAATTGGAGACAAAGTTTTAATAGTCTCTCAATTGATTAGCTATTGTGAGAATCCGAGAGAAGCAAGTATTTCTCTCGCTTACGTAATCGTGTTAGCTGTTTTTTTTTATTTCAATTGCGTCTCTCTCGCCATGCATAATATACAATTTCATCCCCTCTAGCTGATCGTGATATAAGTAAATGGCATTGGGAGTAACATCAGTATTTGATAGACAGTCATTAGCATGCAATCATATTCCTACGCGGCGCATGAGGACTGAGGCTAAGTTCGCCAAGAGATTCTTGAAGTTCATCTTTCCTCAGCTTGGGACAGCCGAAAAGGGAGTGAAATTAATCAAGCTCAGTGTCCGTACGTACAAGACAACCAAGCGTCTTCGGGAAGCAAGAATGAAGCTCGCATATAAAGTGGGTATCGGCTCCTTAGTGATGTTCTTGTTCATCGTCATTTTCGGATGGATAGCGTTCCCAAAAATATTAACCAACAAGATCAAAAGTGTAAGATAATTGAAATGCATTATATTAGCAAGTTTTTGATGGAATTATTATTGAGTATTAATATATTTCTAACGATTATTTTAAGAAATTAAATATATTTAGGATGTAATACGATTTACGAATAATTTAAGTTCAACAATTTCAGAGTTGCACATTGAAAGAAGGCACGGATATAAGAGATATGTATCTGAAAGTACCTTTTCCATTGGTATTTAAAGTATACATGTTTAACGTAACTAATCCTAACGAAGTCACAGCTGGGGCAACACCGATTGTCCAAGAAGTTGGGCCTTTTATATATGAGTAAGTTCCTATAAATTAATTAATTATCTTAATCTAATTTACTATCTTTATTAAGATAGAATAATGAAATTATCACACAATCAAATAATTACAATTAAAATTATTTTCCAATACTTCCAATTTTTTATTAAAAAATTCTCGGTATTTGTTTGACATTGAAATAATTGATTTTTATTTCTCCTTATTACATTATTTAATATATCATAAAATTATATTAATATAGTAAGATTCCATTTAGACCATTTAAAATTAATTCCAAGAAAAAATATTGATACTTCTTGAACCTACTAAAATTATTTATTTTTGCTTTGTAATATAATAGTTGAGGAAAAAGACAATTTCATTTTTATACGTTTTCCGAATCACTAGAAATCTGCGATGTACTCGCTCAGTCGGAAAAACAAATTTCTTTATGTAGTTTACCTTCTTTAGCGAATGGAAAGAGAAAGTTCACATAGAGGAAGATGAATCTGATGATACTATGACTTATACCATCAAAAATACGTTTATATTCAATCCAGAACTGACCAAACCTTTGACTGGAAACGAAGTGGTTACTATACCGCATCCGCTTATTGCTGTAAGTTTATCTTAAATCTGTATAAATCAAACATATACTACTCATTCTGTAGGCTTTGGCTATGGCTGTTGAAAGGGATAAACCTTCTGCTCTATCTTTGGTGAATAAAGCTTTGAATAGTATCTACAGGGGACCAACAACTCCATTCCTGACAGCTTCAGTGCAGGATATTTTATTTGATGGCATTTACATCTTGTGCAACGTATCTGATTTTGCTGGTAAAGCAGTTTGCACTCAACTGAAGGCGGAAGCTACTGATTTGGTTGAAGTAGAACCAAACATTTTTAAGCTTTCTATATTTGGACCGGTTAGTTGACAAGGCCTATATGTAAACATAATATTGAATTTTGCGCTTTTAGAAAAACGGTACTTTAGGGCAAAGGGTTAAAGTTAAACGCGGCGTAAAGGAATCTCATGAACTGGGAAAAGTCATCGAATTCGAAGGGCAGACAGAATTGGATATTTGGGGTTCTAAAGAATGTAACACATATCAAGGAACAGATTCAACAATATTTCCACCATTTCTAACTAAAGAGGAGGGGTTGGTTTCTTTTGCACCAGATCTATGCAGGTAATTTAAATGTAATTAATGTAGATTTGAAAACTGTTAATCTTATTATTTTCTTTAGAGTTTTAGCAGCTTATTATGTTGATGATACTAAATACGCTGGAATGCCTGTGAGGAGATATACAGCCGATTTTGGTGATGCATCGTCTGTTCCCGAAGAGCAGTGCTATTGCCAATCTCCGGATAACTGTCCTAAAAAAGGCGTTTTCGATTTATACAACTGCATCAAAGCTCCATTAATAGCTTCTTTGCCCCATTTCTACTTAAGCGATCCAAGTTATATTAACAGTGTCAAAGGATTGAATCCAAACGCAAAAGAACACGAAATCTCTATTCTTTTTGAATCTGTAAGTGATTTATTGTTTTTATATTAATTTAAGCTACATTTACTTATTTTAGATGACCGGTTCTCCTGTTTATGCCAAGAAGAGACTACAATTCAGTTTACCTCTTCATGCTTTAGCCAAAGTAAATGTTATGAAAGGTCTACCTGAAACCGTAATTCCTCTTTTCTGGGTGGAGGAAGGTGTGGAATTGAATTCTACGTGGACCAAGCAGTTGAATGACCAACTTTTCAAAGTTTTGAAGATAACGAAGATCATGAAATATTTGATTTTGGTTATGTCGCTGGGCGGAATGGGTGCCGCTGCTTACTTGCACTACTCTAGGAAGAAGGAGGTCGCAATCACACCTGTCCGTAGTACACAGACGAGCAATGGAGAAAATAATAGAAGCAATGTTATTAGTATGTTAGGGCAAAATAAAGCGTTAGGTGGTCATGTAAACCATGCGATGTCTGACAACGAGATTGATAAATATTAGACGTTACAATGTTGCTCACTTTAGACGTTGCAAATGTACAAATTTTAATATTATATTTTACCAAAGACACATAGTTCTAGTTCAGTCTGTGATCGCAACGTAATAGAATCATTTACAAAAAACATACACTTATTTAGAATTTAATAGAATAATTTTAAAATTTGATGTATAGTCAGAGATTGTTGTATTTCCTTTATTTAAGTAAATAAATACATTTTTTTAATATTAAACATAATTTATTTATAAATACCGCAATCTTTTAGCAATACAATGTGTAATATTCTAACTTTTATTCTATTTTAAAATTTTAAAAAAATGGTCCTACTTTGTGCTAAAATGTAATATATGTTTTTTCTCTTACAAGTTGTAAAGTATGAATAATCGCAATATGTCGGTCACCAATTCCTGTAACTGAAAGGAGTGGGATGTAAATACAAGTTAATAAAATTAAATAATTAAATATAATTAGAACAAAAAATCAATAGTCATGATATTATATCATTAGTTTTATAATTTTATATTAAGAATGTTGTTGTGTGATTCTTGACTTAGTTTATAACTAATAATGATAATATATGTCTAATTGATTGAAATGACTGGTGATCTTCATTGCGTGTTCTACATTTTTTCCAGATTTGTTTATTACTTATTTGATTTTATTAAAGTTCATATTATGATACTTAAAATAGGTAATTTTCTAATTTGGACAATTAATATAATCTGAAGTCATTAAAAAATAAATTATTATTTTAGTATCCTTTAGAATACAGGTGACCGTAGACATATAAATAAATAAAAGTATAAATCCCACTATATGCAAACCTATCAACACATATGATAATAAAATTGCATATTGATCGACAATGATTTATATACAATACTAGCTATTTTATTGCATTAAATATTTATTATTAAAATTATATAAGAAAATTAAAACAACATTCAATATTCTCTCATTCATTTTCCAAAATATTTCTTGTTTACTTTTCAATTTCTCTTTTTAAATAGGACTACATATTTAAATACATAAGTCACTGAGGAAGGAACACAATATAACAAATTTAGATTTAGAAATTAAACTTAAACGTGATACTAATAAATTAATTTTGTCCATCCATTATTTGATTAATTTGTATTCGTAGAATGTTAATACTCACATTAACATAATCATTTATTAAAATGACTTATTAAACACTATTGTTACATACAAAAAAGTTAAAATCCTTGTAAATACAAAAATAGTACTGTTATAAGTCTTTCTAAATATTGGATAATATTTTGTAAATAAATCCAGTGAATATAAAAATATTGAAGTGTATCAATGAAAAATATGAAGATTTTTTTAATTTTACGGACTTTTCCCTTGTACCCTTCCGGCCCTTTTGACTCAATTATTTTATTTCTCTTAGCGGTTTCTCTGCAAATACAGAAGAGGTCGTAAAACCCTGGTCAGCTTTTTTGGTGAGATTTCAACCAGCATCTTTCGCATCGGATTTTTGTAATGCAGAGTATCTTAACTTCAAAGTTATTATTGTTATGTTTAATTAGAGTGATTACTATTCTTAAAATTTAAATATCAATGCATATTTTGAAGTAAATTTCACGTGACGTGATTAGTCAATTAGAACGAAATAGTAATTTATAACATATATGTTTACATAATGATTATTAAGATTTATCATGTACAATATTTAGTAATATTTTAAATTTTCAATTTGATAAAACATAATTTAAAATATTTGCATTAAGTTGGTATATGCTTCCTTTAATAGGTTTTATCTTTCATACATCCAATATTCAATCCTCTTACTTTCATATTATATTTTAGAAAATAAATTT
Source organism: Nicrophorus orbicollis (assembly GCA_018845635.1). Classification (NCBI taxonomy): domain Eukaryota; kingdom Metazoa; phylum Arthropoda; class Insecta; order Coleoptera; family Silphidae; genus Nicrophorus; species Nicrophorus orbicollis. Next base: position 271,830 of record JAFMTC010014004.1, on the reverse strand, counting down.
ATTATGACATTTATAAATGGTTAGATGTTTATATGCAAATTTTATTTATATAGAAAATAATGCGTAGGATCTTTGCAATTTTACTCATTAATTGTTAATAATCAAAACAATAAATAGAAACAGCATTTTCTTTATATTTTTTTATTAATAAATATTATTTTAGAAAATAATAATTATTGTGAGAAAATAAAACTTACAATATTTACAAAATAGTAGAATCACACAACAACACAATTTTAGTACAAGCTAATCTAATTTAATGCTTTTCCTAAACATGTAAAAATTAACGTTACCCATCAACAATCTATAAATAAATTTCATACACCATTTCATTATGAACCAGCTTATGCACAGCGAGAGTACAATGATAGCGACGACATCCAGAAGGAAGTACTGCACAAAGTTGAGGTCTTTGGCGGTGGATTGTAAATGGGGTGCCCCTCTGTGCCGAATCACGTATTCCGTCCAGTAGATAGCCCGTTCCAGCGGACTTTCCTTTTGGTCCTTCAGTAAATACTGCCTGCGCTTCACTTCCTGTTTATACTTGCCATCGTGAATTACTCTTTTAATAGCCCACAGCAGAGATTCTGCCGTCAACGTGGATAACTCCAATTTCAGAGCGTATCCGTCCACCTCCGCCTTGGCCGCATTTGAATCGTGATCACAGAAGACGGGCATTGTTACAATCGGCACTCCATGATAAACGGTCTCGAACATGCTCAGCAGACCGCCATGAGTGACGAACGCCTTGATCTTTGGATGTCCTAAAACATACGTACATAGACATATCGGACAATTAGGAATGGCTTGCATCAATTTGAATACCTAATATATCTTGTTGAGGTAACCAACGGCTTAACATGACGTTATCGGATAAATCGTGCATCTCATCATCGGCCTCCCATTTCCACAGTACTCTCTGAGGCAGTTGTCTAAATACATAAATTAACATCCGCCTAAGATACTCTGGCATATTTGCAGCTCGCACCGAGGATCCCATGCTCACGTAAATGAAGCCTGCATCGCCGCTTCCGTTGATGAACTTCTCCAAGTTCTGAAAAGCAAAACATAATTACGCTCAAAGATTGCATAACGAGACTTCGGATGAATTCATGCGTCCGTATAACTGTGGAGATACCATTTACACGTATTAATTATTAAGATTATTTCATAATGAAATAGATGCACGTGTTGTTTCGCTCGAAGCGGTGAAAGTCCGTTCGTGGAAAACCGAAAAGAATCCCAAATAAAAATATGTTATTTTTGCAACATTAAATTAACTTCTGTGCGCATAAAAGAAGTTGCACAGAAGTTAATGAACCTCGATTATTTCTTGCAAAATCTCAACAGGTACATTCACCAAATATGCTGCAATTTATGAGTACTACCTTCCACTTTTCATATTCGTTGTATTTTAAAATACATATTATACTTATACTATATGTACGTAATTATTTTGCTTGAAATATTAGCCAATTAATCTTCCACTCATTCCCATTAACTATTACAAAATATTTTTTAATTTCTTAATTAACAAAAATTCTAAGTATTCAGTAATTTCCGAATTGACACGTTTAGCTTAATTAAAATTGACGCTTTCCCCCGGCAATATTCTAATAAATTAATGCACTATTGATAAATTGGAGCGAAATCTTAGTATTTATGTAAGCGTTTCAAATTAGTTCCGATCATGTAAACACTTATCAAAACGTACGTTTACACATAAAAAATACTGTTTAAAATGTGCACTAAACTGCATCGTGTTTTATTAAGTAATTGAAAATTTCGTGTTTGATATTCATGGACGAATTTAGTTCTTTATGTTTTCCTAGACAAATTATTTTCGAAGAATTCTGCTGTTAGTGAGTACGACGAATTGAAGTTGATGCTTACAAATTGGAACACATAATAATAATCCAAATTTAAGCGTGAACCTCGAGAAATAACAAATTACCATCTGTTATTAACGGATGTATTTTCGCAGCTTTGATTTGCGACATTTTAAAGGCACTTTGATGGATTTCTAAATATACTTATGTGTCACATTCACGATCAGCTCCGTTTCCGACACATCGACGTTACTTTAGGTTGCGTAAAGCCGTCGCCTAGATTCGCACTTATATAACCGCAATAGACAATAGCGACATAATTGAAACTGCAAAACCGCAAGTTCTTTTGTAGCATCGCCATAATAACAACAATATTGAAGATAGAGACAGCAGGATCGTGCAAGAGAAGAACCATTGAGAAATATTTTCTATTTTCATAAACACCTTAACAGCCGCGCTAGGTGGCCGTGTTGCGTAACCGATTTTCCATTTCACCATCTGAACAACGTGCGCAAAGAAAATGCCTTGTGGAATGCGGAAGTGAATTCCGGAAACGCGATTCTTTTACTTCGCGTTGCACCTTTACATTTCAGAATCACAAGAAAAGAAAATAGATAATAATTTCTTCATGAGAATACTTACATAAGGTAACGCTTTGGCCGGTTTACAGTGGATACAAGCGATTTCTGCTACGTTAGGTAGATACGGTCTAGGGTAAGTCATTGTGGCATGCCCATTTTGTAAGATGAAACTGACGTTTTTGGTCATGTCCTGAATTGACGAGATGCTTTTCCCAAAATGCTTGTATAACACATTCTGAACCATGTAGTTTATGGTGTATGTGTGAATCGACTCTATTCCCACATACCATAGTGTGTTCCAAGTTCTTTGAAAGACGTTCATCTTATCGGTCAAAGGTTGCGCCAAGAATGGTGTAACAGAATACAACACTGGATTTCCCGCCATCGACAAGGAAAACGTGTAAAACGCCACAGTATTGATGTAGATGAAAGGCGTTTTGAAGTGATGGGCTAAACCAAGCGAGCATTCCGGAAAAGCTCCATCCATTATAATGAGGTCCAGATCAGGTTTTGAGAATAGATAATCTTTGATTTCCGGATCTGAGTACATTTCATCGCATGCCTAGATAAGAATAAATAAATGTATTATTGATAATAATGTAATAAAGTTGAAGCTATTTAGAAATTACCTCAGAAGGATATCTTATTACATCTAACGGATGCACGGGCTCCTCGCCTCGCATCCTTGCACCAACCAAATCCCAATTAGTGAAGTTCCTAACGTAAAACACCAACCCAGCCGGCGTGATTTCTTCTAATCCAGGCATGAAAAAGTCGGCAGGAAAAGGGCTTATAAATGTAATGTTGTGACCCCGCGGTATCAGGCCCCTCGCCAATTCCCAATAAGGGATTTTGTGGGACTTGGTGCCACCCATGGTTATCATTAGAATGTTTGCGCACTGGCAAACATTTATCACAGTTAATAATGCTAAAGCTATTCTTAATTTAGTGGACATGACTATCTGCAACAGAAGAAGAAATTTAAGACCATATAACGAAATGCAAATAAAGGTGCCTCAAATATGCTTCATTTCGGGCTTTCACTTTGTGAAAACAATTATTGATTGTCCCATTTCGGGTAGCATTTTGTGTGCAAGTCTCAGGTGTGTTACAATTTATAAATTAAATATATGCTTGTGTGTACTTAGTTCATTATTCGTCAGAGAAAAGAAAGTTTGGAACGAAATTGTTGTTATTACTGGATGCTGCGATAAACTGCGGATCTGTATTCAATGTTCGTATCCGTTGTATATAATAAAAAATAACATCAAGCAAGGTTAATTTGATTTTTGATAATGATAGCAAACAAATTACATACAAACAATCAAATGTATATCAGGAAACTACATGTTTTGTTAAAAAAACAACATGTATGTTCAGTCAACATCTATCATTCAAATATTTACTACAAATTGTTAATATTTGTTATGTTGCTGACGTTGTAGAAATAATGTAATAATAATAATAATAAATATTACAACAATAACAACAACAACAACAAAGTAATACAATAAAATGAAAAAAAATACTATTGTTCCAAAGGCCTATGAATTGTATTAATATACAAAAATGTTGTCTAACTAGTCAAGTAATTGGTCTTGAACAGCAACATTTTCAATTATAATTTGAGTTAAGTATATATATAGAAACCGTTTCTTTGCCGTTCAATAAAAAAGACGATTATATAAATGTTAACATCTTTCACATAACATGTGTCAAATCGAGTATTTTATTATCTTAAATTCTTTTGGAAGAAATCGCAAGGATGTACGATATGTTAATTCACATTTACGTTGCGATATTTTTAAAGATTTGCCAATATCATTATCATGGCCTATGCATTCTAATAAATTGCAGTCCTTTCACTTGTTCAATAACAACACAACAAAAAGAAGGAAAAAAAATGAAAACTGTAATAAAGGAATTAGCAAATCTCTCATTTTCCACTCTACAAGCATGTCTCGGTTACATAAAGAAAAGTCTAAGTTGACTTTGAAACAATAAAAATCGTACATGTAAACATTCACTTCTCGCGCCTAGAAAACGAAACAACTTGTTTCCCATTGTACTTCCCTACTCGTTATATTTCTTTGACCGGAAAATACTTTGCAACAATATTTATTGCATAACAACAGAAACCTTGATTAGGAAATTTTTCGTGCAGCTTGCTTTCCCGGACACGTCCGAAAGGTGAACGAAATAATGCAACAATTTGCCAAGTGCGTTATGCAAGTCTGGATTACCAGAAGGCAAGGCTCGTGCTGTGCGAAAATTTTAAATGTATGAAAACCAGTGCAAGCGCTTTAAAAAAATCCAGTCACGTTGCGTAAATTGATGTAACACTTTTACTTTTCCTACGCACGGCCGAGAAGCGGCATATATATCATAATTAATTGTGTCTCCTGAATCTTAAATGATATCAGCACCGATTTACAGACTTGTTAATTATCAAACTCTCGCACAATTAACGCGATTAAACATTGAACAAAAGCGAATTTCACTTAGATGCAAAAAAAAATGTGAATAAGTTACAATCCTAGCAGCGTATTGTAGAAAGCGCTTAAGTTATTTCCATCTCGGAATAAGCCTCTCGTTCGTGAGACCCACCTCAGTTACCTTTCATCGATAAAATCTAGCAAATGCTGTGTTCTTGTTCTTAATTAAACAAAACTTTTTACGCACTTTGTGGAAAGTTCACGAAAGTGTAACCACCAAATTCATAATTTACTAATACCATGCTGTGGACGCATGTCTCGTGTTGTTTTTTTATATTCTTTTCTTTTTCATCGCCTTCCATCTCGCAAAAGAGAAATCGAAATCTCTAGTTCAACGATTAACGAGCAAAGAATTGATCAAAAAAAGTTTCACTTTTGAATTATTATTATTATAACTTGTACAATAAAAATACATAATTGAGTAACAAACAATACAATTAATTGAAGATCAACTAATTTAATATATTGGTTCTACCTGTAGACTTCCTCTTGCAGGAAAAACTATTCATATTGTAATAATTATTATTCTATAGTTTGGTGATTAGAAAATACAATTTATATTTAAATTTATACTCATTTAATAATATTTGCATAGAATGCAGATTTTATACTGTTTAAAAAAATGAAAATGACTTATAAAACTACCTAAACATATCTTTCGATATGCTAATACACTTGTCTGATCTTCAATTTCAAAGAGCTATCTTGCATAAACAATCACTTAATGAAAGTATTTTTATATTACGTGATTAACTCAGGAAGAACAATTTCAATGGTAGTGAAATTAACGTGTGATTGTTCGATAGCATGGCATGTATTAAAAACTAATTTCCTGTTCGACAAATAGCAAATTTCCGGACCTTACAAACATACAATAAAAATATATACATAGTTTATTTACTTTCTTCTAATGTTATACATGTTCTAATAGTGTATTTTATTGTGAATGCAATACATGTGTATTTATATCAGCTCTGTTACTTTAAGAACTAGGGCACAAAAACTGGTCAACCTGTTTGGGTTTAAACCTGGTTTACTTAACAATATTCGCATAGTCCAATTTAAAATAGGGTAGAAACAATGCAATTTATAAGTAATTTGATGGAAATTAATGTTAATTTTATTTTAATTTAAATAAGTCTTGAACCAAACATTGCCTTTTACCTAGACACTAATGGATTGCATGGGAAAAAATGCAAATATCAACACAATAAGTGTTTTTAGTTAATTATTTTACAAAGTATTCGTGAGGTCGGTCATTATCTTTAACATGTATATTTTACTAAAAAATGTTATTAACAAATACATGTTCAATAAAAATAAGGTTTTTGCGGAGAGAAATCTTTACGAATAGTAGACATAGCGAGATTGTGTAGAAAACAAGTTAAGGTCAATCACTTTGCTACAACTAAAGTGCATTTCATATTTTGCTTCCTCGATATTAAGCAGAATGTTTCGCGTCCGTTAATCTTAATCCATTTAATTTGAATATAGTTAAAGGTGCATTAAATATGAACATACAAACATTCACCACAACCAAAAATAGGTTGAATTAAATACTAATGCAAATATTTGTGTTCGGGAGAAATTTTTAGAAATTTTTAACAGTCCTCGCGCACCAAATAACAAGCTGGTCTAATTCGTAACATCAATATATGCATATACAAGAAATGAATTCCAATAAGGAAATCAATTAATAAGGGCAATTAAACAAGAGCCTGCATACAGGTGTAATTCACACTGCCTCGATAATTCACAATTATGTAACTTTAGTATATATCACCAACAAGCAACCACAACCTATTTATATGTGAACTCAAAACTTACTGGAATAAATATAATCCAAACAGGGTAAACAAACTGAGTTTAAATTTTCTTTTCTCTTTGACTCCTTTACGAAGGGGTTGTAAATCACATGAAAAAGATGCGACGGGACCAATGAAAGTCTGTTATCATCCGTCTATTTCGCATCTTTCACATACCCGCCAAGCACGCTATTTGAACAGCACTAAGTAAGTAAAAGTTAATTATTTCTCTCCGTGGTACCGTTCGAACGTAAATTGACCTGAGCTGGTCAACCAAGCTCTGGAACGAAAGTAGGAGAAATGGAAATGAAGAGTGGTGCAATCGTGTCGTTGGTGGTTCCACATCGATCAACACAAAATTATTCTTTATCAACAATCGTATTTCTAACATCATCTTACGTATGTATCATCAAGCCCCTCCCAATAATGATCTTAATGATTTTTAATAATAGCAAATTTAGAAGAGTTAAGTTAATATGCCATTTTCATTCAAGGGTAGAATAATTAAATTACATATACATTGAGAATATAATTATTTTACTATAGAAGTGTATTTATTTACATTCATATAAATGATAAATGTATAAACATATTTTTAATAGAACTATGTTCCATGATAATACAGAACATGGAAATTTGATCATCAACTGAGGTATTTCTGCCAAGTTAAAATATGTTGGATTTTCTATAAACTCAATTCCATTCTTGTTTTAACATACGTTTTTAAACCATAAACTATATGAAAAAGCAACATATAAGATATTCAGAAATCGTAGGATAGAAGGTAGGATAGATTTTCTTTGCAATTGTTGTTGAAATGAATGTTATTAATATAAGAAAACATATTATTTTATAAAAAGTTATTTGAAGCTCCCCAAATTTAATTTATTTTTTATAAAAATAGATGCAATAAAATATAGACATCTCATTAGTAGAAAGTCGAATTTCAGTATACAGTGGTACTTAAGTATACGTCCTTAGTCCGTTTCAGATCCTTGGACTTATATCAAATGGACACAAGCACAATTAATTTGAGCCTCAGAAAAGTAAGTAAATAAGTTAAGAAAGTGTAGAATATTTCCGATTTTTATAAACTATTTTAAAAATTACTTTATGTAGAAATTTATAATTAAAAAATCATTGCGATGGAATAAATAAAAATTTAACAAACTTTAAGTTTCTATCTCCTATGTGTAGCTGATTGAGCAACATTAAGTATAACTTTTACTGAAAATCTGTCTAAGCAACCCCTTCACAGAGACCGAATTAAATCAATCAAGAACGTAAAAACACACTTGAGTTGTTTTCCAAACAAAGTTTCTATAACAAACAATAAATTTCGCGTCCAAACTGTAGTTATACTTATCTATGCTTTGTAATAGCATTATTAGTGGTTCGTTAATAAAAGTCATTATAATTAGGCACAGAAATGTTAGTTATTTGATAACATTCAGAGTGATAAATTTATTTTTGTGAAACTTATATTCAATAAGGAAAATAATTAAAAACTTCATAATTATTGGTAATAAAATAGCTATGGGTTAGTCTGTTTAAAATTCATACAAATACTTGTATTTCAAAGGCATCCCATATTTTAGTATACTTTCAATTTCTCGTTTCTCAATTTATTTCACAATTTCAATTTATTGTAGAAATAGTAAAAATATTCGTTCTTTGCACGTATTTGAACAAATCAAGCATAGCAATTTTGCCGCAAAATCATTGAATTGCAATAAATGATTTGTTTCACATGTTTTAGGAATAATTTGTAATCGTGAAATCAAATACGTAATATATTCAGCTCCTCTTTTTCATAATACATAAAACTTTTTTTTTAAATTATATAATCTTAAATATTTAACTAAGCTTATGAAATTAATTTTCTATATAATTTTCGTCATATGTAAACGATTAATTACTATGTGCATAAAAAAAGAGAAACTTAATTCTAGGACAAGCAATAAAAATATTAAATGGCACATTAGTATTAATAATTATTGTTTGTTAGAATTATAAAGATGTGGAAATTACCAAATTGTTGAATTATTGAATAACGCCGTTGCATTTTTTGCGCCTGCAGACGTCGGCGTTTTGATCTTGTTGTACATTATCCAAAATCCCAATGAAATGACAAGGAGTGCCGCGAATAAGATGAACCAACCACCTTTGGATTTATCTGCCATGTTTCTGGTCCGACTCAAAGAACCAACGGACATACACTGAAAATGTTACCGGTCACAAAAGATAAATTTAGTAGACTCAATCATCGAAAATAGGTTCATTCTATAGTGCTTTTCCCGTTGGCATTCTTTTTTAAATTAAATTGAAGGAGCACATGTGCCGTACTTAAAAAACGTAAATGCTACATATGCTTACATCCATTGATCGACTTGGACTACAAGAAAAATAAACTCTGCTAATGCTTTGCCTCGTTATTGGTAGACAGCCGAGATAAATGTATGCGGAAAACAATAAAGTAAAAGCCTTACCATAATAAACAGGCTACTAGTTTGCCAAATCGAAACAAAAGAAAACATCAAGAACGAATTTATATTGGAATTACTTAGTTTCAAATTTGAAAAAAATTAATGCTTATTACATATAACTGTTGTAAACTTCCAATGAATAACAAAGTTATCTAAATTTATCATAAGTGCTCTCATACCACATTACATTAATACTATTTTCTTGTACCAATAGAAAATTACCAGACATTACCAGTTACGTGTTTCGATTTATGCGAAACGTAGTTTTTTTTATTACTTTAGAACCGTGGGTTTTTATTTCACCACATTAAAGTTTAAAATAGAAGGACGGATAAACTGTAATGAAATACTTTGGTTTTATGTACAGAACATACTTTAAACAAGTTTATACTATAATTAAAATGATATTTAAAATCAAAAGTTTTCCTCCGAATTAGTGTTTTTACAAATTAATCGTGTAACCCATTAAACTGATGTTTACATACAGTTAAGTGTTAGCTTATTTAAAGTTACATGAAAACCCAGAAGAACGTCTGTATGGTCGGTAAACTATTTAATTTAATCTGTGTTGCTATCTGCTTTTAATACTGTTCTGATCTATCATATTACTACATCATGTTCTGGATTTTCCGGTGACCCTAGTTTAAATGGTATAAAATAGAATACCAATAAATAAAACAATTATTTATTCCACGTTTCTTATAAAGATTATAAAAAATACTATATAAATAAAAAAATGTGAACTTTGAAGCAGAAGAAAACTAAATGCCAAAATGATGCTTAGCCGTTAATACAAAATCAATAAATATTGCACATACAATTATTACACTCTTTTATCTATTATATATTTTACAAATTCATTTTTCTTCCAAATTATTATACCGTCTACCTAGTACCCATCAAAACATTAATTAAAGATTAAACAATCACTTTACACTTTTTATTTGTCTTAATGTCAAAGGTTTATAGAATTATCTGTGTCTAGATATATTCAGTCATTATATACATATTTCTTCTCATCCTTAGTTATATTATATTACAAGGTAAAAACCTATTACGTACACCATCATAGAGAAACAAATAAAATTTAAAATCGAATTGTACTAAAAGAAAAACTAGGATTACTGGCTGCAAGTGACCCTAGTCGCGTATTAAAAACATTAACAAAATCACATAATTTAGGAACAACTAGGATGTAATAATAATAAATAAAACAGGAAGATATAATAGTTATTCTTCTATTAGTTTGTCGGAGGCTTCAGGATATGTGGGGAATTTAACAGACTCAACTTTATCTTTCACTTTGAAGCTGGGATACAGGCCGACTTGTTGCGTCCTCAGATTCCTTCCCTTGCTGAAGCCGTTCCAGTGATTACCAGCAACTCCAATCAGGTCACCTACTTGCAAGCTTAATTCTCCGTTCTTCTGACTTTCATGTGGTAGAACGGCAATGCGATTATGAGCGTTTTGTCCGCCGTAATAATAAATGTCGTCTAAAGATTTAAATTTATTTGCAGCATCTGGGAAGAAGTTCTGCATTATTTCATAAGCCACTCTACAAACCTAAAATTGTATTTGATTAGTGGTTTGACCTGCATATTCTTAGAATATCAATATTACTTGAGAAGAAAACGTGCAAACTAAATAGTCGCTCATAGATAACATGTGTATATCCAATATAATTCCATTAAGCGAAGAGTCCGAATAGCGTGATGAAACGGCCGCTGTCTTCGCAACATCTGCATCTCCGATTATTTCATAGTTTGGGTACTTATTTTTAGCATCCAGAATAACTTTAGGATCGTCAGATGCTAAATATATTCTCCTCTTATCAAATTTCTGCTTCAACTCCAGTTGATTGTAATATTCATCAACAGCAGTCATATACTCCTCAATTCCATGGTAAGATGCTTCCGTTCCTACTTTATCGGTACGTCGTACATGTACGCTAAAAAGTAATTAATATTTAATCAAATCGCAAAAAAATATCTCCAATTTACCCAACAATTGGTCTTTTAAATCCCATATTTGTTATTGCTTCTTGTAAAAATGCCGCAGTCTTTTCTTGCGGTCGTAACAGGTACTTCAAAAATTGCCCGACCCACCAGACTATTGGATCACCGTGAATTCGAGATAGCCTGGGAGCTAAATCTTCTGGAATTGCTAATGGTAAGAAAGGTGGTCTCGGTGAAATAGAATCGATTATTGGCAAAGTTAAAACTTGTATATCGGGTGTACCTGAAACAATAATTTCACCATGAAAACCGGTTCCGTTCTAAGAAGCTTTTTGGATTTCATGCTTCGATTCGTTTCATGACTCGCTTTCTTCAAAATATTCTCACCGGGCCAATTCTTTGTTGTTTCCCCTGTAGCAGAAGTGCACGTTTCACTGATTGGTTGGAAGACTTCATCCCATCCAGCTTTATGATATCTCCACCCTTTTGATTTTAAAACTAGAGTTCTCTCTGTACCATAAGCCACCATAAAACAGTAAACAACATGGTGCAACTGGCATCCATAACCACATCCCTAAATACAAGACATTAGTTAAATATAAGATAAAGTATATAGATTTGAATATTACTTTGTTCAAACTGCAAACTAATTTTTTGGCACTCTTGCAGTCTGAGGGATTTTGTAGCTTCTTAAATCTAGATTGTACTAAGTTACTTAAATCATTAGATTCCTTTTCTCTCCATGTTGCATAACCATCTACTTCAGCTAGAGTTTGGATGTCATTAATTAATGATCTAAGAAATATATATAAAAATATTATTATATTATTAATTTTAAAAAACTAATGATAAATTTATATTACTTCAACTATAAATATTACATGTTTGAGAAATATACCTTTTATGTTGAGCCCCAAGATTAAAAACTTGATTTATTGGATTAATCAATTCAGGGGCCAAATATTTAACTTGTTGCTGTAAATTCAACAGTTCTGAATGTATGTATGACCAGAACTCTTGTATATTGGTCTCAATTCTTCTCCGATAAATTTCATATTGTATATTAGGCTCCTCCTTTTGACTAATGTAGCCATAATCTTGATTATTATTTATTGTTCTATCAGCTTTTGTCAAGCGCATTTGAAAGTTTTCCAACACCTCTTTTTCATCAGCTTTTAAATCACTGGAAAATAGCAATTTAAATTAATTAATAAAGAGAAATTGAGATTAAATAATGCAATACTAACCCAACATTGATATCTTTGAATATATCATACAATTCCTTGTTTTGTTTTCGCAAAGATTCCAACTCGGCTAGGGCACGAGCAAGTCGGTCTGCAGTTTTTGTATCTGAGTTTGGGGCATGGGTGGATATCATTTGTAGTATGGTTATTAAAAAAATTGAAAGCCATACTAGTATGAAGATTTGGAATATTCTCTTCCAACCCAGATTGCTAATTTGCCTAAATAATAAGTTCATTTTGTAAAATCTTGTGTCAGGTTAAATCACAAAATCGCATTATTGATTGCACTGCATTCACACCACTTCTATACAAGAGCGTAGGTGCATTTAATATGGTTTTACTAATTTGGTTATCAATGTTTGCTTAATAACAATGTTCAAACACGGTGAACTCAGTTTTACAACTGGCAGCACTTTATTGTGAAGCAGCTTTGACACGACTGATGTGGATTGATGCTGCCGAAGGTAGTCAACCCTAGTTGGCGTTGCATGTTTTGGGTATACTAAGTACTCTTAATATTTATACCTAGTCATACATAAACATGTTTACTGTCCATTGTCTGAATAATTTCTAAGTTTTGGAATAAATCATTATCAAACTAGATTTAAAATTAAATAATAAACGTATGAAATATTAACATATAAAAATAATAAACGTATTAAGACTATTACAACTGTAAAATGAAATATTAGGAAATAGACAAATTTGTAACAGGAAATAATGTGTTTAAATTATTTGTTTAAAGATAAACTACGTCAATTATACAAATGTTTATCAATTATTTACTTATTAAACCATATAATTATATAAACATTACAATATCAAATGCACCACATTGCTATACATATGTAATATGTAATAATATATTTTAATAATCCTCAAAGTAAATAATTGAAAAACATAAATGAACGAATCTTACAAACAACTAAAATAAATCGAATATGCTAAAAACCTTTTTAAAGTTGAATAGTACATAATTTATCAATAAGTTTATTTTTAAAATAACATTTAATCAATTAAAGTATGTAAAAATGGACAAAAATATATGACTTAAATTTATTATTGTAACTATTGACGTCTTATTCATTAAAATTTGATAAACAAAAAATGAGTGAGAGGACAATAAAAGTAAAAATGTAGAAAAAGTATGACACAGTGAATCTATGTAAGTAGATTAATCGGTGCATTCCTCCTTGAACCTCTAATCGGTCTTATCTTTAGATTTGATTTGCAGCTTCTGTTTCTCTCGGTACTACTAATGTCTTAAAACAAATATAACATATCAGTTTTATATAATTTACAAGGTAAAACATAACATTTTTCTAGAAGTTATTTAAAAAATATATATGAAATTTGTGGGGAAAGACAAGGGTATTTTATTTATAAGGATAAATGGTATGTAGGGTTGCATAAAACAATTGATTTTAAAATCTTATCGGCATTAACAAATGTTATCTATTTTATCACTCATTTGCTGAACTTTTAGATTCTCAAAGCGAACGATATTAGTACAAAGTAAGTCCATTTTTATATATTAATATTATTGCATACAATTTTTACTAAATTAATTTTAGATTTCATAAAAATAGTCAAACAAGATGCGTCTCTGGAACTATTGCTTGATCCTATATTTTGTAAGCCGAACGAGCGCTTTACATTCATGCTCTGGGCGTCCTCCGTTGTTGTATTACACTTTAGAGAATTGTTGTGGATACCTAATGAACAGAACGGATGCACAAAATTTATATTTAGACGATTGTTGGGGCTCTCTGCCTTTTCTCTACGACAAGGATGACTTGGATAGTTTAACTGTGACCAATAGTTTTATTAATTGGAATCCAGAGAGTAAAATTTTCGCCCAAGATCTTTCGATTAAGGAGCTAAAAATTATTAAAAGTAATATAAAGGATATTGGAGAAGAAAATTTCAAAAATTTACACCAAGTCGAAATAATCGATTTGAGTTACAACGATATTGTTGATATTCGATTGAACACGTTCACATATGAAAACTTGCCCAATTTGAAGGTAATTAATTTAACTGGAAATCCATTGAGCGATGAATCGCTGTTAATACTCGAAGAGATCAGCAAACGATTCAAGGGTAGTGATGAGGGCATTGGATTATATGTGTACTGTATCATAGCTCTAGAGATACTTGCAATTATTGGATTATCTTATGGGATTTGGAAGGTTATGAAGTTGTCGAAACGCAAAAGGATACCCGTTGCAAGAGAGGACCATGATAATTCTGCACTTCAATTGGAATTGGAGGATCAGGATGTACATAAGTTAGAGTTTTTACCAAAGAGCACCTATACTTCTTTCAGCTCTACAGAAATTCCGTTAAATGGTTACGCCTATTATGATGGGGTTCACGAAGATAAATTGTAGTATGTTAAAAAGTTCGCACGAAGTTTTATTTTAATAATAGCCTTAACAATATATTTTATTATATACATATATATCCAACTGGAATTACAATGTGTAATCACCATTAACCCTTAAACATTATTTACAGTATTATATATAAAAATACAAAGATTAACAATTGTTATCAGTCTATTCGGTTAAGTTAAGCTTAAGAGACGGTCCGATCGCACGCTTTGCCGTCTCCTGTGTTGTACTAAATACGCAAAGTAGAAACCAAAAGCACCACCAACTGCGACAGCAAGTAAAACGATCAGTATGACTACTATGCTGAAGAGAGCAGCCGCTCTTGCATAATATTCTTCGTCTTCCTCAATTTGAATTCGTTCAATGCGAGATCGAATGTCTTCTCTGGTATCGCCTTTCGTCAAACTCAATTTTTTGATGTGAGCTATACCAAATGTGGCCTCGTCAATGTTACAAGACTCCTTGTAAGGATAAGGATCCGATCGGTTGAACATTTGAATGTAGTTCTTTGAGTTCATGCATTTTATTGGATGCTCGACTTCAATCCTGTCCTTGTTTTGCACAGCCCAATTATAGACTTCAATTGTACTGCAATTGCATGCCCAAGTGTTGTAGGATAAAATCACAGATATTTCTGGGTTAAAAATAGCTGGATTAATGTATACGATGTTGTTGGCTTGTAAATTCAAATCGCGCAATTTTGGCAAATATTTAATATTTTCAAAGGTGAAGTGCGTGATTTTTGCGAAAGATAAATCCAAACTTATTAAAGTATTCGAAACTATAGCAGGTACGTTGTTTCCGAAAAAATTACCAGCCAAGTTCAATGTTGCAAGACGGCCATTAGTTTCAAACATTCGAGATGGCAAATATTCCAAATAGTTATTGGACAAATCCAGATACTCCAAGTTGCGCAACACAACGAATGCCTTCTCGTGCATGAAGACGATGCTGTTCAAATTCAAGTAGAGGAACTGCAGCTGCTCGATGCCTTTCCAATTCAAATCCTGCAGGTCGATCTCCTCGATCTGATTGCCGGAAAGATCTACTATATTGGCACCGTTTATGTCCCTGAATTCTGGTATACTCAGCAGATCCTTTTCCGTACATGTTATATTCACTCCTGTGCACACACATTCCGACAAACAGCTAAAACTGTCCGTTCCGCTCACCACTAAAGCAATAACCACAAGAATAGTACCACGTGTTTTAATTGAAGATACCATCGTTAAAGTTCATTTATTTCTAAAAACAAAACAGAAAAGAAAAAAAACTATATCAAACGTAATATAAATACATTTAAAACACACATTATACGTCTCGGCTTATCATTATCTCACTATCTATCAATTAATAATTAGCAACAAACACGTTATTTTAATCGAAAATCAGTGTTGAGTTAGTTTAGAATAAATTTACATTGAACGTGTTTCTCGATAATGACCAGGGGTACGTTATTTAATTAAGACTTACGTTCCGTGCGGATGGAAGGAAAGAAGAAATTACATTTTTTTTAGAATTTCTTCAATGATCGCAATATACTAATGTCTTTTCGCAAGTCCGCGCTGTTTTTGCAAAAACACATTTCACGACGAACTTTTCCGAACTCGCTGGTCCTTATGTAAAACCGTTTTAAATAAGAAAGAGACACAGTTAGAACTCACCTTAAGTTGTGTTATTGGGTATATATAATACGATGAAAATGGCGGCGATATGTTATCTTATTGATTAGACTATTAAAAGTGATATACAGTACACTTCGATACATCTTCAAACAGAGATTATATTTTTTTCTACCTGTGTGTATGAAATATTGCAGAGATGAAAATATTACTGGACACGAATATTTATTTTTTTTATTTTTCAACACTTATTACATATTTATAATTATTAAATCTACCTAAATACAAGATATGGAATACTATTATTAATTGATACCGTATTCAAATTACCGCGTCTTTTATACGAATGAATAACATATCCTATGTGCGGTATGTTTAATACTGCTAAAGCATGTTTAAATAATGAGAAATATTAAATATTGTTTAATTGTCTGCAAATAATTTGTAATTGCTTGACTATATGACTAAACGCACGTAATACACATTCGATAATTTCATAACTCCATGATCAAGGATCACATTTATATATATATATATATATATATTATTTTAAATCATCAAATAAATCTTCTCAAATTATTCCTATTTCTTTAATCCACATTGGTGTTATACACATTTTAACATAATTATATAATTCTCAATTATTACTATTTATTAATACGATTGTTCTAACTAGTTTTTATTATAAAATTATAATCTTTTATAAAAGTTTTCCATCTCTACAGATTTTATTGTTTATAGTTCTTTTCGTGACCATGGCAATGCTTCTAACACCATCCTTGGATCTATATTATTTACCCATACTTCATAAACAAATGTTTCCGATTGGTCAATCCGTTTTAAAATTCCCTAAATTTTCCATGGCCAGTAATAAGTTGAACTGATTGATGCGGCAGTTCAAAGCCTCTTCCATTTTGAAATAGTACACATTTCTTAATTCATTGCCGTCAGTTAATGAATCCAACTTTCTTCCCATTCTCTAATAATTATTTTAATTCTTCCATTCTGACTTCTGTTTATTTTTATTTTTTAATGAAAATTTTAATTATATAATATTTTCGCGGAAAACCTATGATTACGGTACACTCTATTCAAGATATGCAAATTATAAAAAAGAATCATTACTGACGAATATCTATTTTTTGAATGTTATTAGTCAATATTATTTGTTGTCATTAACTAATCTAATAAAATATATATTTTGTATACTAATTCTAAAAATTCGTAGATTCAAGAAATCTCGTATGCTCTATACATTCTAGGGGGTACTAGGCCTATACAAAATGGAAAATATGACTCTGTTTCATTATAATAAAATTAGTATATAGTATAACCATAAGATCAAACTAACTGTTTAAGTAAACATATGTTTTCCGTTATATGCATTGTAGTGCATATTAACATGTTTCACTAGAAAGTACTTAGTTTATAACTATTTTAATACTTTCATAAAATTCCGTACGTGTTAAGTCAATATTAACTGAAGCAACAAAAAAAATGCAACCCGTCAACACTTTCTAACGTGGTAACTTGGTGACCTATTATTTATACTTTATTTTAAAAGCAATATATGTCATATATAAAACAAAGTTAATACAAAAAGAATAAAAATAAACTGAAATTAGTCTGCTATTTAACTCAGTTGTCATGCCAATATCCATAATTGTTATATTTGAAGCATTTGGGGTAGAGGTTGCTTGATTTGTTTAACTCGTAACACAATAGTTTAAGCTATTCAGCTTTTATTCAAATAACAATTTTCAGTTTTCGAATTATATAAATATCTTTTAATAAACCCGGTTTTTAGGCAAACCCTAATTGACGTGTCAGAATCACAATTGCATTTGATATGCAAACATCTAATGAATTGACATATTGAGCGATAAGAGCAAGAAAAAACATTGAAAAGAAATGTATTTTTGGTGTAATTTGCACACCAGAATGAGAGCTATCAGAATACTACGTAATACTAAATAATTTGCAATATACTTTGCGGTGAACATATTTATGTAACTCTAGATATGCTTAAATATTTCCCAATTTTGCAAGAAAGGCGCGTTGAATTTAGCAATAAACCTGAAGCAATAAATGCCACAACACGCAATAATTCATTACTTCTTAAATTATAATTACAACGAATGGAAAGTAAATCGTATGTATTCGGATATAATACAACAGCTCAATTATATTTCTAGTCATAATATGTCTAGCCTCAATTACATTAAGTTTATTCAAATTTATTAATTAACTTATTTCAATGTTATTCTCATGAAAAATATATAAAAACACTTCATTGTTAATTAACTATTGTCATAATTCATAGCTTATTCATATTTTCTAGGCTGTATATTATATGTTACTTATTTTATTATTTCGATAAGTATATAAATTGTTATGTAATTTTTTTAAATTAGGAAAACCTTTTCTCTTTAAATCCAGCACAGCCTGAGGCATATTACATCAATTGCCGTGCTCAATTTTAAATTGCGGGTGGTTGGTAAAGGGGACATTGCGCAACAAACTATTATATAATTGTGCCTCGTTTCGTATTGCACAATTTTGGAAAAAGTAGCTGTTCAAAATATTACTTATATATATGTTTCTGTAGCTCGAATTAATTGATCCACATTTATCAACTATGATTTCGATTGTGAGTATGATAATTAATACAATATGATAGTTAATTTCAAATAAATAGCAACGCTAGAATTGCAAATGAATCGATTGAAAGCATAGCAATAACAAATAAATACAATTTAAAAAGCTAATTGTACGTGGGTGAATTTCGTAATGAAAGTGAATTGATGTTGCGTCAAGTCTTTTGCTGCTTGCTGACCGATTGGCGGCCGTAGTAGAAGTAGTAGTAAAAAAGAAAGTAATGAATAATTAAGTCAAGAGTTGAAACCCCACTTTATCCGATTGGGAGTAAGCCGGGTGGGAAATTACGTGCAGAATTTGTGATTTCAAGACATTTCTGCTTTTAAGACTCCATCGGGCAAGTCAATTCGAAAATGTTGTACGTGTTTATATAGAGCGAGTTAAACTAACAGTGTGATTGAACAGAAACATGGATTTACTTATGCATAGTGACAGTGAAGTGATTAGCCCTGAGGTGAAAAACATTGGCTTCGATATGGATAATCAAACGGTCTGCCCTAAAGAAGTGCCTTCATTCACAGAGTACCTTTCCGGTAAAACAAACATGACATGTTTTATCATGCTTTCACTATCAGTACATTTTCTCTTTTACAAACCAAATAAGAGGTAAAAGAGCATTGTCAGCACATGCGGTTTTGAAATCGATTCAAGAGAGATGCGAGGTTTGCAAAACCTTTTCTTCTCCGGTTTTTTTGCAACATTTGCGTAACAGGTTAAACGCAACTTTTCGCACCTCTGATAAGTAAACAATTCGCGGATTATGTAATTACGATTGATTAGTTTAATCGCATCTAAAACAAAACGAATGCGAACGCAAAGCTTTCTAACATTTAATTTTGTTTTCGTTTAGAAATATTTTGATTTTACACAGCAGCAGACACGCAGTTGGGTCAAGGCTGTTTGAATTCGTTATTACTGCAACAAGCGCAAGTAGGAGCTCTTCTGTTACGCAATGGATGGTATCGATGAAATAGAAGCATCATTTCAACGTACATTGGAAACGTACATTTTATTTATTAATTTCATATTCTACTGTAAATAATAAAAACTATACAATAATATCTACTTCAAGCAAACAACTTATTTTTTTTCATTAATATTTCAACAATACTACTTTATGAATTCAACATTCCAACATGTTGAAAACACCTATCATAATATAATGTATATTCTTGTTTGTTCATGCATTAATTAGTAAGTTTATATAATTGTTTATAATTTATAGAGTGAAGCTATTCACAAATGCATGTCTACAGGACTTGAACAAATCTTTTATTAAGACATTAGTCATTTGCCCTATAATATTAACATGTATAGACAGAAAAAGTAAATTAATTTAAAAGCTGCTGGAAAATAGCCCTTTTACAGAATTAGAATTTTCATAATAATAATTATTATTGTAACAATAACTATAAAAAATATTAACTAAAATCAAAAGTAATAAAAAGAAACACAAGGAAAAGAAAAAGAATATACATTGCAAATGCTACTATAGACCATAGGTCTTTCTGCACATAAAATTTTAATTAATTTTTCTTTGTATTACATTTCATTTTTATTGAATTGAGTTTTCTTGTAATTGTTTTTAAACTAAATTTAAGAGAAAAATCGAATTATTTTTATAGTTATAATTAAAATACACATGCAATATCATATATATTCATAAATGCCTATTTTTGCATTTTAATTATCAAAATTTAAAATTAAAAACAGCGAAAAATTTCAACATGCAGCCAAAATACGTAAAATGTACTCAATACTCTTTGATTATTTATATTACATAATATTTTGTTTAGTAAACACATTACATAATGTGAGTTATTTATTGAGTGGATTGTCCTTTTGAGAAATATCCGTAAAAATTAAAGTGAATCATATGCAAATGTTCACTTTCACTGAAAAATGTTAATGGATTGAAGTTGTACAACAGCTAGCCGTGAACCGGCTCACAACCTCAATTCGCAGTTTATTTGTGTTTATTTTCTTCCTCTTATGTTGTGCGAATTTAGTATTAAGCAATCATTTTTATGTAATTTGTTGTTGTTGTATAATCAATTTTTTTATAGAGAATGTCACAAATTTGATAATATGTCATAAATATTATAAGTATTTGTGTGATAAAATTGTAAAAATATAATTGAATTAAAATTTGTAACAAAATTGTAAAAATTCCTTTTGGAATTTTATACACTTATGGCATAAATAGATGTGTAATAAACACACTACTTTGATATTCCGTAATGTAATTAATTCAGTTTGTAATTGAAAGTCACTTGCATATGCGTCACATTTATTGAATGTTAATATTATGAACGCACAAGCAATCCAATATAAACAGAAAAATAATATCATAAATTAGAAGGTTCTATAATTAGTAAATTGAACTCGACATGTTGGTCATTAGCCGTTTCTATATTCAGTGTGAATATTTTTAACACAAAAAGAGTATATTATATTAGTATATCTCTGAAAACGACCATTATTTTAACTTTCTCTAAATAATTTAATGGTGAAAACATTATTTTTCGCAATAAAAATTACAGTCTTTCTCCTCGTTACGATTTATATAAAAAATGTCATAAATATAAACATAGAATAACATTTGTATGAGATTTTATATCATATTTAAATTATAATAATTCTAATGTTCAGTTTCAGTAAATAAAAATTGTATATCAAATTATAAAGTATTTATTTTTAAGTTTATAATTTATTAGCAATTGGCTAATTAAATACATTATTTACATACTACTTAAAATCATATACACAAAAGCAATTTTTATTGATTAAAAATGTAACGAACTTTGCCTTCTCAGAATGTTTCTGTAATGTGTCCTCGTCTGGTGATTCAAGAATATGCTATTAGGGGTGGAACTTCCCTGCAAAGTTATTGACAACAAACTATTTGGTAATTGTATAAATTTGGTCTTTCTGTCTAAATAACAAAGATAATAAATATTTCGAGCGCAAATTCAAATCAATAAACTAAATTTACTGGAAAAAAAACTAGTTCTTTTATATATAAAACTATAGAAAGTAATTTGTGAATTGTTACATCATTTCACGCGTTGAGATTTTATCTAGTTTGGTGCACGTATAACACGAAAATAAGTAGTGCGTATCAAAACATATTATTTGGACGCAACACTTCCTGTTGTTTCTTTTTCATTGAGAGTGATAAAAAGTCCCTTTTTGTATGTGACTGAAAGCACCTTTACTATACGTGTTTAAAATGCGCTTCTCTTCCTGAATTTGAATGTGCACTTAACACTGGCATTTGTTTCCTTTCAAAAGACAAAGTCAATAGTCTCTAATTGGTCCCATTAGCATGACTATTTTCCTGTAATAATAATAATGACACGTTTTCTTCTCCTTTCGCATTGAACGTTCGTTCGTACATCTACTTTATGCAAATATTACAATTTATCAGCGTGAATAAATATATACGTATATCCTTCGTCTAGCGACTCGCAAGGGGAGTGATAGGAAGTGGAATATCCTTGAAATGTATTTGGACTATTGCAACAGCTTTTATCTTGTCTATGTCCTGGAATATATACACACCATGGAAAAAAATGTGTGTATTGACGGTATTGATTTAATTCAAGATTGATAAATACATCACTTGCATAATATTACAAATAAATAAGCTTTCATATTAATACGCCTCGTATTATTTTCTGTTTATATGCCCATTGGGACCGTAATTATCTACACACACATATAAATTCAAGTGGTCTAACGGTATTTTCACTATACACATACTTAAGAAAAAAAATACAAAATTAATTTAAAATTAGTTTATATTTATAAAAAAAAGGCATTTGTGAAGAGTGTAATTTTTTAACGACGTAATTTAATAATAAACCGTGCGGCTTTCATTTGCACGTCCATATACATTAGGTAGAGAAAGTAAAAATGTCAGAAATTTATTGTCGTTGAAAAAACGTTATATAATTAATAGTTTCTACGGGATTGCAGATTATACTTTTGTATTCATTCTCGTTACATAGCATGATAATTTATTTACGAATGTTCCGGTCGAGTTAAATATGTAATCTAAGGCAGGAAACTTTTTTGTATGGTATGGTATGGTATGGTATGGTAAAATCATTTTATTTATGTGTATTAAAAAGTATGTGCAGATTTCTCTAATTGGAGAACAATATAATTTGAATGAGATGGGAAATTTTAATTTTGTAATTAGCGTGTTTCTAACTGAATGAGAAAGACAATTATAAAATATTAATTAGTTATAATTGTGTAATTTCTTAAAATTGCGAAAGCCGACTTTAACCATACTAATTAACTAAGAGATTTACCATTTAATGATGAAAATAATATATAAACTTAAAATGGCTTAAATAATTCAATAAAAACAAGAAATTAATTAAGTACTATGTTGTTGATTAGATTAATCATAACTAAAGTTTAAACTAACTTTCAAAGAATTTATGTTTAACAAACAAACATTATTACGTATTTTTCGTAATATTCTAGGCGAAAAAACTGCATTAAATTTGCCCTTTGTATTTGGAGTTTCCCTAGATTCTCATTCATTTCAGCACATGTAAAAACAGAACAGGCAAAAAAATATCGAAAAACGGAACTTCAAAATGCAAAACTGATAATAAGGAAAAGAGATACAAAGAAAATCTCAATTTAGGCCAGAAAGATCTATAGTTTATAGCCCTTTGCAGCAGTTTTGTTTTTTTCTTATGATTGCTGTGATAATAATTATTATTATTTGAAGGAATTTCTTGTATTGTTTTAATTGTGCTTCAAGATATTTTTTTAGAGAATTTATCAAACTGTATATTATTATATAATTTTTAACGTTATAAACACTTATTTAATCCAAATATAAGTGAAATTATAACAAAATTGCAAGAACATCGTATTAAAACAGGATACATTGAATGGCTCGTAATGTGTAAAGCATAAAACGTTACAGAGAGCGAATTATGTGTAATAAAGTAGATAATAACGATAAAGTCATGCAAATAATTGCCCCGCAGTTGTGAAACGAATATAATTCGATATATAATAATAGATTCTAGTCTGGAGAGAGACTCTATCTCTAACCGCACCTTAATCAACAATAGTTTCATAATGCGGGAAAAACTATTATTATTAATCCATTGTTCGTTCTTATCTCCAATAGATGTTCTGTTTCGTTGACTGGAATCTTCATTCATAAAACAATTGAAACACCTTCGTTTGAACGGGATCAATGGAGTTGTGGATTTCATACGAGATTCGCACTTTCTCTGCTTACCATTTTCAGTTCGCTTTCATATCGATTGCGTGATGAAATTTTCAAAAACCGCACGCGTTCCAACAATACGCATTGCTCTTCATAATTCAAATTATTTTTTTTGCAATGTCGTGACTCAACGGATTTGCATTTACAATAACAATTTTCATTGGCAACCGGAAGTCAAACATTGTGATTAAGTAACAAAAGAAAATTGCAATAGCTTATTGACAACTCTTCCTTTAATCCATAATTTGTACCATGACTAAAATTTGTTCAAATTTAATTTTCAGCACTCAGTGTTTACGGCATTACAGTAATAACATGCGGAGCTATAGCCGTTCTTCTGGTTCTCATCATTTTTATTGATACACTGAAATATATAATGAAAAACTCTTCGCCGAGAGTGAAAGCACACTCCGCACTGGTTATTGGAGTATATCCGGTAATTATACGTTTTAATTGTGTAACATTCAACTGCTTGGAACGGGTGCATTAACACTCTACATTTTACTTACAATCCTTTGACAATCTTACATTTATACTGAAATTATTTTGTGTTGTACGATTTGCGTTTAGGTAGTTGCCGTGGCAGCATTCTGTGCAACTCTCGTCCCAAGGGCACAATTGCTAAGCGAAGCAATGACACAAGCCAGCTTTATGGTCGGAATGTATCAATTGTTCTGTTTATGCGTCGCTTATTGCGGCGGCGAGGCAGAGCTGATTCGGAAGGTAAAGCCGGAAGCTCTTAATATGAAAGTTGGGCCTTGCTGTTTCTGGCCTTGCTGCTGCTTTCCTATGCTAGAGATTACAAAGTATGATTGTCTCATTAAAGCAAAGCATGGGGTATTTATTTATTAAAATTTGCAGGCATCGCGTGCGATATTTGAGATTACTCGTGCTGCAACTGCCGGTCGTCCAAGGGCTGGTCTACATGACCTTATTAGTGATGTGGGCGGAGAGAGAAGTAATTGCATTCTAAATTGCAATTGTTACAATTTATCTATTGAAATTCTTGATTGCAGAGCTTATATCAAGTGAACTACATGTACTTCCAGCCTATAATTATCATATCGATCCTGTTTGGAATCTGGGGAATGCTGATGACCATTAATTTACTGAAGGATGTCCTGAAAGATTTTTCGATGCCAGCCAAATTCATGGTTCTCCAATTTGTACTTTTGATAGCTAAACTGCAAGGATTAGCTTTTAGGATTGCAGCATGGACGGGGGTCTTACCATGCAGGGATCCGATTAATTCCGAAGTTTATGGAAACGGTATCTATCTCTAAATACAGATCATGGGTCATTAATAAAATTAATTATAATTAATTTCAGTGATACACAATACATTGATGATGGGTGAAATGGTTTTGTTGGGAGCCTTAGCTAGGAATTTATACAAGAAGGTGTTACCAGATCAGGAGTCGAAAATGTGTGTTATTAAAACCATCGGATCTATAGTCGAAGAAATACAATTTTCTAACAATAATAACACACATATTCCAAATTTACATAATATCCAGAACGAGAACAAAGTTTGAAGGTTTATTATTTAATTTTGAAGTCATTAATTATTGTATAGGATCCAAATTCGGATTATGTAGTCTTAATGTTATTGCTCTTTAATATAATATTTTTATATGTTATTTTTTATATAATTAAATGAATATATTTCATTCAAAATATTTAATACACCACTTATTTAATACACCAAAAAAAAGATTGTTTATTACAACAAACACAAAAATATAATATATAATTCAAAAACATTTGGAAAAGAACACTTGATGAATGTTAAATACATTTCAAACATATCTTATTATAGACAACCAAACATGCAAATATTCAAATTGAAAAATATCATGTTCTTACTATTTAAATATTTCTGTTTCATTAAAGTGTTATTATATTATTACTAAATATACATATTTAATATGTTAATATATAAATAATATTGTATTACATTTCGCAAATATTAATTGTTTTCAAATTTGAATATTGGCAGTACTAGAAAAATAAAATCTATTATGGTTATTACAAACAATTACAGAAACAAATATAGTTAGCTGGTTTTTATGTATTTACAAAATGGCTGCGAGAAGTGACATAGAAAATGGAGAAAATATTGAATTTTCTCAACAATTGGTTTTTATGAAAGCCCAAAATGATCTTGCGCAAAAGGTAAATATTAAAGACATTCCTTAATTTTTAATTACTTTCGTCAATACTTAGATATCTTTGGAACTGGAAACAACAATAATGTCTTGCGAATTGGCGCAATGCGATGGTTATAAGCGTTATCTTTTTACCGAATCCAAAGGAGCTCATGAAGAATGTATGAAGATGAAAGAACATAAAGAACTTCTGTCGGTCAGTATGATGTTTTTGCAACGGGAATTGGATAAAATTATGGAAATCTTGAGATTGTTCCAAGAAGAGAGCAGTAAATTGAAAGTTGTTGAAGTTGAATTGCAAAAAAAGAGTCAGCAACACAGTAATAATTATGCTGAGTTGAATCAACATATCAAGTCTTTAATAGAAAATACAAAAAAATACAATATCAATAAGAACAATATAGAAAAACTTAAGGCAGCTCTTATTTTGAAGCAGTCTATTCTTGTTAATTGTGACAGCGAATTTTATGCCATTAAATTAAAATGCAATGAAGATGTTAAAATTCTATCAGATAATCTTTCTCGTGAGAAGTTAAATTTGAATAACCTCATAGATACAAATAATATGTTGAAAAATTCGATTAATGAAAATTCGGAGGAGTTTCAAGGACACAAGAATAATTTACAAGAAATTATAGATAATAACACCAATCTAAAAGCCATGCTGTATGATCATGAATCAAAAAGCAATACAATAATCAATGATTTGAATGATAAAATTTGTTCTCAAACCGAATTGTAAGTATTTCAGTTAGTTTTCTTGCAAATATACCAACATTTTATTTCAGATATAATCAAGCATTGACAAAACTCAATGAGCAAGAAACTGAGCATAATGAAATAAGAAAAATAGAAAATGATTTAACAATTTCTAATAATCAATGTTTAACTGAAATAGAGGTAAGATTAGATTTTTTTAAATTTAAAATGAAATAGAAAACGTATTTTTTAGGTAAATGAGCACAAACTAAAATTGATAGAAAACTTTAAAGTTTTCTTAAAAAACTTTATTGAAAAATTTAACAAATATATTGTTTTAAAAAAACATTTATTGGAAGTTCAAAATAAAAATCTTAATATTAAAAAGGAATACGAGAAATCGAAAGTTATACTCAGCAAATTAAAAGAACAAAATGGAGAAATCAATAAGAAAAACATAATTGAAGCTGCGGAGTTTAATGAATGGAAGCAAATGTACGAAGAAAATATTAAGAAAACTAATGACGATTTTGAAAACCAAGTAATGTTTCTTCAAAAAGAACTAATTGAAATTAAGGAAATAAGTAGAAGTGCATTAGAATGCCAGAAAAAGACCTTCGTTGATGAACTAAAAGATATACAAATCAATATTGAAACTAGTAAAAAGGAACTGGAAAGGCTTGCAGCAGAAAGTTCAAGTATTGAATTAAAACATAAGATTGCTATGGATAGAAAGGAAATGTTAACGAATTCGTACAAATGTATGCAGGATTCGGATGAATGCCGACCTTCTGGAATTCTTAAGAGTGGTCGAGCAGATGCAGTTCCTTCGAATTATACTAAAAATGTTACATTCAGATCAAACGTTTCTTATGAAACTGCAAGTCAGATTAGTGTTGACTCCTTTCTGGAAGAAATAAAAAGAATCAATAATACAATTGCTGTAAGTAGATTGTTTTAATATTAGTTTTATGCATTCAATTTTTTTTTTCAGAGTTCAACTGAAAGTGTTACCGATTTAAGATCAATAAATGAAACACGAAAACGAAATAGATTTGATTAAACTTTGGTATTTATGTATTTAAAGTAAGTTTCTCAATTTGAATTAATGTTTCTGTTTCTATTAATTTCAATAAAGTTATTTGACTATGTTTAATAAATGTTTTAAAGTTTTTTGAAATAAAGTAATATATTAAATGTTAAATATGTTGCCTATATAACAATGTTTTGACATATAGCAAAATTTATTTATTGGTTATATTATTCTACATTTTTCTATAAGTCGTTCCTGTGATATTATAAAAATGAGACGAAGAGCTGGTGTTGGTGCTATCCAAAAGAATAAAATTGCACAAGAAAAATACAAGGACAAAGGAAACGAGATCCAAGAAAATCAATTTGAACAAATGACTAAACAACTGGAGGTTTTCCGAATCAATTTAGAAGAGTTTGCTACGAAACATAAGAATGAGATTAGAAAGAATGCAGATTTTAGAAGGCAATTCCAGGAGATGTGTGCCACAATTGGCGTTGACCCATTATCATCTGGAAAAGGATTTTGGTCGGTTCTGGGCATTGGTGATTTCTACTATGAATTAGCGGTGCAAATTGTAGAAGTATGTTTGGCTACCACTGAAAAGAATGGAGGATTGATTAGTTTAAGTGAATTAAGAACACGACTTATTAAAGCAAGAGGCCAAGGTAAGCAACACCAAGAGATTAGTAAGGATGATTTAATTTGTGCTGCGAAGAAATTGAAAATCTTTGGGAGCGGATTCTCAGTTGTGTCAGTTGGTAAAGGCCAATATATGGTTCAATCAGTACCAGGAGAATTAAGCATGGATCACACAGCTGTACTAAATCAAGCAGCAAGTTTTGGACAAGCTTATGCATCGGTCAATATGTTGAGGACACAATTGCACTGGGAAGAGGAAAGGTGTAGAAGAGCATTAGATCATATGTTGAAGGAGGGTTTAGCTTGGATCGATTTACAAGAGCCTACAGAAAAACGCTACTATTTCCCTAGTATGTTTACTGCTTGTATAAACTCAAAATAAAAATGTACATTATTGTTAAGAAAATATGATTTAAATATATATATTTATTACTATTAAAACTATTTTGCTTCTTCAGCAATATCATTAAATTCATTACATAACTTGAATAAATGACCCTTATATTCATTACATTTCTTCTCTGCCTCAGAGAGTTGTGCTTCTAATTTCCGTTTGCTTTTCTTTACATTCAATATCTCTTTCCTTAACTCTTCCATTCTCTTTTCCATTTTTTCAGTTACATCCTTCACTTCCCTCTTCCATTTGTGATTCAAATCAATTTGGCTTTGCAACTGCTCCATCAGTTCTTTATTCGTTTTCGCGTTGTTTGTTTCTATTTCTGTAAGTTTTTCAGTTAGAAGTCGATCAGATTGACTACGGAATATGAAAATCACTTTTTAAATTGTAGTAATAAATAGACTACTTACGATTGCTTCAATTCGTATTCGTGGTGCATATGAACGTCAATACTTTTAACTTTTTCATTCAGTTCTTCCACTTGAATACTGAATTGTCCTAATTTAAGGTGGCTGACTTCCAATTCATTTTGAACGTTTCTTACTTTTGCTTCCAACATTCGTTTCTCCATTTCTTTATTGTTTAATATTATTTCATTGCTTCGCGTTATTTGTTCCATTGTAATTTTTAAACTATCCACTTCCTCCAACAATTGTTGATTTTTGCATTCTGAAATTTGCTAAAAACAAATTGTAAACAAAAATTAACACAAATGTATTCATCATAGTTACTAATTTACTATAAGCTTCTTCTAGTTTCACAATTGTGGCAGTTTTTTCAACAGTATTGGCTTGTTTTAATTTAGCTCGTAAATCGGCTTCCATTTTCCTGAATTTCCTCAATTCCAATTTCTTTCCTTCTAGTTCATCTTTAGTTTTCTTCAACTGCGTTTCTAATTTACAAATTTTCTCGCTGTAAGTATTTTTTACAGCGTTGATTTCATTTGTGATTTTATTCTGCGATTCCTGTACAATGTCAGATAATGTTGTAGATAATTTCGTCATTTCCTCTTGCGTGGTTTTTTCTCTGTGCAAAGCGGCGTCCTTTTCGATTAAGGCCGCTTCAGTTATATGGCAGGCTTCAGCTACTTTCAATTTGGCATTATAAATTTGTGCTTTCAGATCTTCATTAACTATTTCTTTTTGTTTGATCACTTGATGTGACTCCAAGTGTTCACATTGCAGCTCTGAATATTTTTCTTGTTGAACTATAGCATCTTGTTCCAATCCCTTTATAGTTTCCAAAGATTTATTAAGTTTTGTAATCAGTTCTTCTATTTCTGTCGATTTTTTACTTAATGATTCTTCAGATGTTTGTATTGTTTCTTCTATTTTGTGGCGTGATTTTTTTAATTCTAAATGACATGTTTTTATTTCGGACTCGTGTAATTTCCTTAACTAAGAGTGATAATTAATATTACGAAAATCAATTGATATTTTTTATATTTACCTTATTAATTATAGCTTTCGAATTATTCACACTTCCTGCAGAATATAATTTTAGTTCGTTTTCCAGACAATCGATCCTCTTGAGACTTGTTTTCCATAACTCCGATATGGATTCTTTTTCCTAAAATGGTTGAATATAACAACTTGTTGAATAATTTTGAATCATTTTACTTTTATTGATAGATTAAGTTGCCGCTTCAGGTTATCGATGAAATTAATCTCTGAATATTTGTGGACATCGGAAGATTGATTCTGAATGTTTAAAGCTTCTTCCAGCTTATGGTTCAACGTTTTATTCTCTTGGTTAATAGCAATAACTTCTTTCTTCAAGGAAGAATGAGCATCCTGCGTATATAATAAATTATTTTAAGTTCATACCGTGTTTACAAGAATTACCTGGTAATAATTAATTTGTTCGTTTAGCGAAGGAATAATATTTTCGTATTCTTTAATTAAATATTTCAAGTATCTGTAAATGAACACATTGTGATGCTTTATAAATGAAGGGCTTTAAAATACAAACTCAATATCGTTATCCATAATTTCGACAGTTTTGTCAAGTTTTGAAGTAATTTCAAGTGGGAAATGATTTGAAATTTCCCATCAGATGACGTGGCGCCTCTGAACATGGAAAACTTTAACTAAATCGCTACTATGCGCAGAACATCTAATGGTAATATTGAATCACCTCTCATCACTTCAACTGCACGTAAAAGAATGCTGATGGTAGGTGCTTGTTTGTTGTTATCGAGGAAAAGGCTGTGAATACAAACATTTCAGCGTGAATCAATATTGCTGCGCGGGAAACTCGATCTAAATTTTCTAATGTGAGTATGTAAGTATGCAAATAGGTTCTTGCGTTTAATTTCCTCGCATTGATCCATCTCACTCTCAAGGTCGGAACCTTTGTTCCAATCTGGAGATGAGGAAACTACCAAGAAGACAAATCTGTATTTCGATATAGCCGAGGAACAATGGCCTATTATTTATAGGCCTGAGTATAATGTTCATTTTTGGGGACTTGAGAAGTTGCATCCATTCGACGCCGGTAAATGGGGACACATTTATGAGGTAATTTCACGTGGAGTTCAATGAATTATATACAAATTGTACAAATTTCAGTTTCTGAAAGAGGCCGGTTTATTTAAAACCTTTCCTGTTGTGCAACCCAATGAAGCTAAATATAAAGATTTACTTCTAGTTCATACCAAAGAATATTTAAAAAGTTTGAGGGTAATTAAAGTTTATAATTATAGCAATACCTCGCTTCAATCAGTCCGGATTAATTATTTTGCGTTTTTAAAATTTTTAAATAATCTAAAAAATATTCGATAATCATGAGTTTGATTATATTTTTAATTAAAACATTGTTTAGTAAACTATACAAAAATTATCAATTTTTCACGTTATGCAATACAAGATTGCCGTATCAGATTACCATGACAAAGCGAAGTTTTGCGGTATTTCCATAATTCTAGCTTAACAACATGTATTTCAGTGCAGCTTAAATGTAGCTTGTATAGTAGAAGTCCCTATACTATGTCTTGTGCCAAATTATTTTCTGCAGAAACGCTACTTAAAGAAGATGAGGTATTAGAATGAATACAAATTATGATTGCATCTCTATTATGACTGTCTTAGGTATCAAGTTGGTGGATCTGTACTAGCTGGAAAGATCGCACTGGAAAGAGGGTACGCTATAAATATAGGTGGAGGTTTCCATCATTGTAGCTCAAAGAAAGGAGGTGGATTCTGTGCATATGCAGATATAACTTTATTGATTGAATTTTTATTTAACTGTTACCCAGAACAAGTTCAAGATGTAATGATTATTGATTTAGATGCCCATCAGGTAACATCAATATCTCTGAAAATATATTATTTCAAATATATTTTTTGTAGGGAAATGGTTATGAGCGAGACTTTTTAACAAACACGCACGTTTATATTTTAGACGCATACAATAGATGCGTATATCCACGAGATACGGCAGCGAAGGCTGCAATAAACAGGAAAGTCGAATTCAAATTTATGATTGATGATATTGAATACCTAACGAAGATTGAAGAGTAATATTTGCAATATAAAATATTTAAAGGAAGAATCTTCAGGTTATGCTTTTTTTTCAGGAATGTGGATAGAGCGTTGTCAGATTTCAGACCAAATTTGGTGGTTTACAACGCAGGGACTGATATTTTGATTGGTGATACATTGGGTGGTCTTGCTATATCTGCTGAAGGTATAATTAAGAGAGATGAGATGGTTTTCAGGAAAGTTACTGCAAAGTACATCCCCATTGTGATGTTAACTAGCGGAGGGTATTTGAAAAAGACTGCTAGGATTATTGCTGATTCTATTATAAATCTCAATGAGAAAGGATTGCTCCAGAAGCCCAAACACAGATATTAGAGTATATATTTATTGGAAAATGTAACAAGATATTTATTTATTTACAATTTAGTGAACTAAAGTTTATCTCTCGTTATAGTTATTAATGAAATACAAGTAACTAGTTATAGATTATTAGAATTTATTCAAAGAAATATATACATATTTAGATAAATAATAAACATATTTTATCTAGCAGTTCTATTAAACTGATCATAATATGCAGCTGTTGGTTTATTGGTGTAAACAATTCTTTTTAAGTACTGCTGATGGTTCTTTTGCTCAATGCTGAGCCGTTTATTCTCCTCAGCCACCTGTTTGTTGAGTTGCCTATAATAATAGAAAGTTTAAATTTTCTCCATAGACATACGTAATGTACTTAGTAAAGTTAACGTTTACTTAATAAAAGTATATTATAATTTGTTGCACTAACCTTTGTTGCCGTGCAATTTCATTATCCATAGCACAAATTGTCTTTTGCAAATTGCTCACATATTCATCATAATCTTGATTCAGACGTTTTTCTTGTAATCGTTTCTCCTAAAATGCATTTAATTTAAAACATTTCAAAACTGGGTGGCCAACAATTCATTTTACTTTTGCTTCTGCTATTTGCGCTTGCTGAGCTGCTTTAAAGTTCGCTCTTTGCTCAGCACTCATGCCTTTGAACTGCGTGGCTACTTTTCTGTTAGGTCCCAAGTTACTTGAGCTGTCGACGTTTTCCATCATCATATCGCTCATCAAAACATTATATTTATGAGCCATAGTATCTTGCAGATCCTGTTTCGATTTCTCTGCATCTTTAAATGCCCTTTCGTCGGCCTTAAAAAGATTCAGTTAGTTTTCAGTTGATGAACGTACACAATTGTTTAATTTTACCAAAGCTCGATTGTATTCCGAGCACGCTTTATTCAATCTCTTCCTGCACTCGTTTTCTAGATTGGATAATTCGACGGCCCTTTGATCTCTAGCCATCAGGGCTGCTTTGTATGCGTTTTCCGCATCGATTCGATCCTTTTCAGCGGCTTCCTTCTCCGCAGTTTGTTGGTCCAAAAATGCTTTCAGTTGCTCCCTCTGAATCGCAGCTCTCTCCTTGCTATATAAATCTTCACCTTCGAACCTGCGAGAAATATGATTGTAGTCGGAGCACTCGAAGCGAAGATATTACTTTTGCGCTGATGAAGGTCCGCATCTTGGGTCATCATCATATAGTCTCGCTGGGATTGCTTTGTACGTGTTAGGATCGTTCAGGTCGTACTCCCTACGATCCTGCAGCTTTTGGAAATTCAAACGGAACGTGTTTATCTCCTGCGCTAATTTCTTGCGTTCCTATAAAGAGAAAATTGCTACGCGTGTTCCGAATATTTTAGCTGCAATTACCGCTTTCTCCTGCTTTTCCAGTTTCTTGCTAATTTCCGAATATTGGGCCAGTTGTTCCTCGAATTGATTATCCCTCTGTCGTTCTTCCTCTTTCTGCTTCCGCTTTTGCTCCACTTGCTCATCAAGAGCAACATAATCCAACTAAATGTGTTTATTCTATATATATATATATTTATAAGCATTGTGTATGTAAATCTTACGCTTATCCTATATTTGGGATTGAAAATGCGTTTTTTCCGTTCCTCGTCTAGGGCCCTTCGCCGCTCTATCGCTGCGGCTTCCCGTCTATCTTGATCTGACATAATATCAAAATTTAACATTCTCGCTATTTAGATTTAATGTAAAATATATGTAAAACACGTATAAATAAAGAGCGATATTACACTGAAGTAAATGTCACGAGGCGACTGTTAGTTACCTTAGTTACCTGTTTGATCAAATTGGAAAATGTACGCATGCTTCACGAAAAAAAAAACAATCATTTGGTAGTAGTTTATTTGCATAATATTGCTCAAATATATTTCAGTTTGAAGCAATAAATAAATATGGTTCATACATGTTTACAATATGTCGTACATACATTATTTATAGTAATTTAAGTAAATGTGTTAATATCACAAAATGAAAGCATTTTATTATTTCAATACTACCTATATAAGAAAATAATCAAGTATATATACATAAAAATATAAAAAAAAACATTTAATACAAGTAAGCATTTTACAGCGAATAACATGAAACAAATACAATTAATCCTATGTTGAAATTACTAACAATCAAATATAATTACATTTTAACTAATTAATAATTTATTAAATTAAGTATAATATATTGCCTTATGTTGCATATTATAAGTGTATCTATATCAAGTTACGGTTATATTGTTATGTATCTTAAATATTAAGGTTAATATACTAGGCTCATAATTTAGAACAAACGCTTTCTTGGTTGAAATATCTTCACATAATGTTGAACTAAATAAAAACCTTATTGTGCTAAACTTAGTTGTCTTCTTTTTTTTAATATAATTTATTTATATATATTTAGTAATAATATAAGTTTTGTAGAAAATATAGCGTTTACACTATTCTGTTTTGATTCTCTTTTAATATGTATTCAATATAGTATAAATAGTGTACTCTCTTCACATAAAGGAGAAGCATATTATTTTAATTTAATAGTAAATAAAACGTTACGATATAGTTCTTATATATAAATATTTATTTATAGTTTGCAAATAACTTCACCAGTCTATATATATCGTGGTCTTCGTGGAAATATTGGATTTTAAGGAATTCCAATTTGCGTCTGGTATGTTCATAATATTGATTACCTCTGACATAACTTTGCAGAGCAAAAGTATTATATATTAATAGACCTATTACTCACTCCCCCTAATGTATTTTTTTGTATCTCAGAGAATATCATTTTTATAAGCGATCTGTGTACAAATCTCATTCATAAGTAATTTTTTAATTAATATCTAAATTTCGAGAGTGAAATTCCATATATACTATTTATAAATTACCATCAAATTTCATGTATTTTGAAATATAATAATTTATCGTTGTTATCATGTTACATATAGAATATGTGCTGTATAGAAACTAACATTTTTTATATAGACACCTATTTGCCATAAATGTCGAAACTACAATTGATTTTTTTCTTCTGTTTACAATTTACGTTTGATATAAGGAGAATAAGTAATTTTTTGCCATGATTTTATAAAGTATTATCATCGTATTATAAGGTATTATAGAATAGTTTAGAAATGAACATTTGTACATTTGAAACTGAATAATCGATGAAATATTTTTTCATTTAATAGGAATTTCATGTAATTTTAAAAATTCGTTTATTACTATATTTCTTGTTGTTGTTTACGTTACATGTACACACGAGGTACAAACATAAAAGCGAGCCGCTTTGAACGATCGCATCAACCCATAAATTTAAATTGATTTTCATTCTTGTGCATCAACCGCTTTTTATTTTGACACACGTAAATTTTCGAGGAACAGGAAGTGAACGAAAAAAATCACAAGGTCCCATTGCACACTCGTGGAAGATAATTTTCAAGGAACGTAAATAAAGCATGACGTCCTCCGCCATTTCATGTGCGACGTCAGTTAGTTGATATTTAATTTAAAAAAGGTCTGCACTCTTCTAGCTTCGTATTAGGTAGCCAATTGTCAGAAGGTACAAAATTTACATATTTTTTTGCTATATTCGTTTTTTTAAATTTCATAATTATTATTACAAATATTCAGTTTTATTATAATAATAACATTTTTTTGCAACAATTATTACATGAAAAATATAAACTGAATGAATAATGGAAATGCAAATAAAAGGAAAATAAAATATAATGCTAATGCTGCAACGGCTTTAGTGAGTTTTATTTTATACCAATTTTGTTTATTAAATCAATTATTTAAATAAACATTAACTATTAATACAATACAATTTTCTTTTGAAATATTGTATTATTTATAAATTCGATGATTTGACGTTTAATTAATTATTAATTTTTGCATTTTTCAATTATTTTTACCACCTGGTGTGTTTATCGACCAACTGTACTGTTATATCATGTTTTGGAACTTTTATTTGTATTATTAACAACCACTTCATAATTTGAGACATATTCCATTAGGTGTTAGGAAGAACATTCTGCTCAGTTTTTTAACTGATATTGTCCAGAAGTTCTATGAAAGTGAAATTTTAAAGTTACCGGAATGATGGAAAAGTGTGGAAAATGTATAATTTTATAGCTCATTCTTGAATTTCTTGAGTTTTATTACCAAAATTTCTTTCTTGCTAATCCAAAAAAATATTTTGATTCTATCATGACTATTTTTGTTAGGTAGATACTTTCGTAAAGACTTAATACATTTCTTATAAATAGATATTCAAATACAATTATATATTTATTATTTCAATTAATTCCTCCATACTATAAATACGCATATAAGCTATACACTTGTGACTATATATACGCATTAAGTGCTTGTGGTATGCAGCCGTAGCACAGTGGTCAAGGAAACCACTCTGGTTTTGCGTGTTGCCACGCTGAGAACGATGGAAATGGCAAAGAAAATCCGTCCGTGGCCGCAGAATAATTAAATGAAATTAGTTTTCATAATGAAGAGCGTACTGCTTCTTTCTTCTTTTTGTAATTACACGCGAACGTCCTTCTGGGAAAGTTTCCAAAGAACAGTATTAAACAGTTTCATTATTCATACGAATTCCGTTCAATTGTGACCCTCCATCTGTATTAATTAAAAACTTCATTGCCACCCGCCGGACGAATCGTTTTGTACTCCGTCATTTTCCAGATTTTCAATCAGTGAATACCGCTGACAGAAACGATTCCTGACACTCCAGGATATTCCGTTCCTCTCGCGATGCACGAACGCCCACAAGATTAGATTTTCATTTAAATTTACCGAACAAATAAGACGAGGGAGAGATTTCGAGATGCGGAGTAGCAAGCAAATAAGTTTTGTGACAAGCGTAAATTGGCTTCCTTAAAAATCCAATACCTTAGATAGTACTAAGAGCGTAAAGCTTATTACATATGATACTTGAAACGGATGTTTGTTATACGTGTAGTATATACAACTTATATGATATGACTTGATGGCACTACAATGTACAGTAGTGATGTTGAAATAGGTGAAGTCAGTCGGAGGAGGAATTAATGCGGGATTTTTTTTCTTTCTATTTGGGTCGTGCAAATTGGGAAAGTTTTACGGAATATTAGCCACGGTAATTAATCGAAAGAGTAGAAGAAAAATCTTGTTCTCGCTCTCTTTCTATATATATATAGATTGGGGCCAGTGCAAAGATTGATCCGAGTGAGACGCGCTCAGTTTAAACGAAGGGGGATTGGATTAATCCTGTCAGGACCCTTGACGTACCATCAAGGCCCGGATAATATGCGGGCGTCCCACACTAATTATCCTCCGATCCGGACTCTTCTCAGCATCCACTTCTAAACGTACGTGGATTTATTGCAAAGACAATTGAAATCAAAATATTGCTTGTGGAAATTATTGTGAAACTAAAGTTAGTCGTGTGCAGTCTTCATTAAGATAAATCTAGTCCGATGGCTTTACGGCCTGCGTCGACGTGATCCGTGAGAGGGCTGCCCTCATCTACGTCAGGATGCTGATATCCTGTGAGGAAGTAACAAGTACCTGGGATATTTGGGGGGAAATCCTTCGGCAGACAGTCTCTATCTCTGGCATCGAAGGTGAATCCGCTGGATTCCACGAGTCGCCTGCAAAAATAATGTTCTTTAAAAACACTTATTTCACTGTAAATCCTACAAAATCTAACCAGTTGTAAGGTTCATTTTATTAAATTGCAATGTAATAAAATTAAATGTAATCGAGATAAAAGAATTAAATCCTTTGCATTTGTATAATCCGTTCTCATTCAAATACACTTTTTATATTTGTTTTCAATTTTGTTTATAAATAATTTCTTTTCTTTCTTGACACAAATTACGTACAAATACTAAGAGCTTTACTGTATCGTTCTCATCATCAAAGTGAAAATATTATATAATATGAAAGGTATCTCTTTTAAAAATAATCCGTGTTGCCTTATAATATCATGTACATTTTAATACCTTTATTATTCTAATTTACGAAAAAATATTCCCAATACAAAGGGATGATATTGTCTGTAGTATTTCCGCCCTGCCCTATAAAAAATATTTTATCGTATTACAAAACGCATATAATACTTGCTTTTATTTCAATTTTTATCCAACATTTTATTAAAATCTGATTGGTTCGAAGTGCTATCGACCAGTATTATAATTATTATATAACAATTGTCAAAAGTGGAGGAAGTTAATAATATGTATTTCAGATGAGTATTTCTAAATGAAAGGCATTTCAAAATATAGTTATATATTCTTATCAAGACTCAGATACAACGAAAACATAAGAATACATTAAATTAAGAAAATTCAAAACAACTTTTTCTGTCTTTTTCAATTGATATTAGTCGACATCATTTTTACCTAAATTGTTACTAATAATTTTGTTTTTTTAATTTTGTTTTTATATAAATAAATATGTAAGTTTGATTTCACTAGGTTTAAATTATATTGAAAATTTGAGGAATATACAATGTATAAGTACAATAAATTACTGGAAATATCAATAAGAGTCACTTTATCGGTACTTAAAAGGACTGTAAAAAAGCTTTCCGATAAATTGAATCTTCTTTAAGATATTACAATTGTTGTTCGTATATCTGTCTATTTCAGTGATAACAAAGTTGAATTAACTTTGGTATAAGTAAAGATAATAATAATTAAGAGTAAATTAGTGTTATTTAATTAAAAAAATGTATTGTATTTTCAAAGATTTGTATGAATCAGGGTAAGGTTTCTTAAGTCGAACCGAGATACCTAAACCTTATTGACTACTTCTTAATTTTGTAAGTAATCTATTTGTGGATTCAATGAAGCTCATTATGTTGAGAATATGAGCCATGGATACAAAGTTAATACTAAAAACTGTGCTATAATTGTTGTTATAGCGTAATTTAATTTTCAGCTACAACTTAGGTCTGGTTTCTTTTGTCGTACCTTTACCAGTTTGTAAAGATTTAGTTTATTTTATGCGAAAACAAATATAATTTTTATTTTCGTTGTAATAAATGAAAATAATGTTAACACCAGATTTGTCTATTTTCTACCTCTTAAGCAATATTATTCTACACAATTATTAAAGTTTATGATCTTCATTATATTATTATACATTTATTCATGTTAAAATTATATTAATTTATCAAGTATGTGTCGGAGCGAGTGTGTTGAAAGCGGAAGGAGCCTGAATGCATCATAATGAAAACGATTGTTATTTATCAAAGAAATTTGCCTCGCATAACTCAAATTCTCTAAGAGATGGAGAGATGATACTTGACACATTGTACATCCAAGGCATCGTCAATCTTCGAAACGAGTGTTCCGACGCAAATCGTCGAGCTTACCAAAATATTATTCCCAATAAGGGCTTCATCGATTGCAGAACTCGTGTGAACAGGAAAGAAAACGCAAGTTCGGAGGAAAGTTTATAATTAATTACAATTTTCATTCCGCATTAACATGGATGTCGGGCATAGACGCCGCATATTAAGTGGTATTAACTTTTGCAATTATTTTGAAGCTGGACATGCCAAACGGACCCTCGGCAACTTCACAGCTTGAATTTTAAACCGCAGCCGATTCGGAATACTAATAGAATCTTTACTTATAAGACCCACCCTTCGGACTTTTTTCATATTATTTTTTTCCCACCCCAAATAAGAGTTTTACGAGTTACTTACATGTACGTCGTGGGGCTAACGTTTATTTTAAGTGGTTCACTGCCAGATTCGAATTTATTAGCGATGGTCACGTTGTGTCCGAACATGCAATACCTAGGCATCTTTACACCGACGATGCCAGCAAGAACTGTTCCAGTGTGTAGACCGATCCGCATCTGGAACAAAAACGGACATAAGAAAAACTTGATCAAGTTATGTTAAGGAATTATTATCGCTGCAAAGGAGTGCCTAATTTATAGTTGGCTTCTTGTATCGTTAATGCTTCTATGCATTTGGCAAACGTTTTGTCTGTTGTGGAACTTTGCGGATCCTAAAATGGTAATGTATTCCAGACGCATTTGCATAAACACACAAAATTAATGTTCACTACACATATATACATATATACGCATAATTATTAAGAACATTAAACCTTAATGTCACTGACCCCACAATTGTGTTTCAAAAAGCAAACATAATTATATATTAAATTAAAATATATTTGTTGATTATTCTGTTTCAATAATTTATTATTGCTAATTCATGTAATTTATTCTTCAGTATCTCAATTCGTGATATTTCAGAATTTAACAAGACTAGACTAATTCGGTTTCTTTTTTATCATTTAAACTATATTATTATTAATATTTTATGAATGAAATAGAAAGAAATCATTTCATTGAATATGATTCGTTCCACTTTATTGAACTGAATTATTGTTCAAATTTCCGTTTACCGAGATGAGTTCATTATTTTTCAAGTATACATTGCTTCCGATTTGAAAATAGGAAAAAACGCAGGGGAGGGAAAATCTGTACGATTTTTAATTTCCTGAAGAACTATTATCCATTTCGATTTTGATTTATTTTCAATTTCTTTAAACAAAAGACATAAATACATCTTTTCAATAAATATCTACTTTGAGTATGATATAACTTTATAATTCTCGCAACTAAATTAATTTCCGTTAGAAAGTACGATTTTTTGGTGTGTCTTTGTTACGATATTTCTTATAAATCCATTCGGATATTCAATAAATCATGACGTCGTTGCAGATACTTGTTTGGTACCCATTGATAACTAATCCTTTGAAGACTTTTTATATTAGAAATCAATGGCCTCAGTCCAGAAGCACTGAAAATGCCTTAAAAGATATCTTAAAATCCTGTGTTGTATCTGGAAATGGAACTGAGGACCTCAGAGTGTAGACCGGTGACTTGAACCATGAGTAACCTTAAAATATAACATTACAGCACCTTTTAATTGGTATTGAAAATGTCATTGATATGAATTAACATGCTTACTTATAACAATAATAATTTTAAAGAACTTTTTACATTTAATCAATTTGTTACGTTTACGTACATTTTGAATTAGTTTATTTTGAATATTTCATAAATAAAATTTGTTCAGCTCATTTTTCAAATCTAATAAAACACATAAAGCATAAATTTTCACTGAAATTATGAAACTGTTATTAAACGAAAGATAAAAGTGTGAACAGCAGTGTTTGCTCTAAGATTAAAATATAAAATAGATGCGGCCGCGAAAAAAGGGGAATGAAAATACTTTACTTTTCAATTTAGTCGTCCATCTATCTCGTGGGGAGGCGAATGCGAGCGCAGAAGAATAAAATTGCGCGGAGCTGGTGATTTTCTTCCGTTTTATGTGAGTGCAACGAAAGACGAGGGTGTGTCCGTAACTAAGGTTTTTAATTAAAAATGAATTATAATTAGGGCATCGCGGACGTAATGAAATGTTTAATTACTGACTTATCTCTTAGGAAAACTGCAAAGGTTGAACTTTTCAAGATTCAGTTCGGTTTACTGGCGCGGTTAATTTTATCGAGATTTTTTATTAATTTTTTATGATGGACAGATCCCAGTTCATCGGATTTAAAATTTTAAACTTTCCTATTCAGAATTATATTAGTTGCAGTGTCTCAGAAAGAAAGACTTATGTAATTCTATTTGTTATTATATTACGTTTTGTAATTGTTGTTGCAATAAATGTTATTATAATTATTATTTCAATTTCTTAGAAGGATTTAACAGAAAATGTTGTGAAATTTAACCATATTTTTTTCATGAAATTGTTTTCTGTTGTTTGTTAAGTCTAGTAAATCTGTTTTTTTATATATGATTTCAATAAATATATGAAACATTATAAATTATTAAGCTATAGGTCTTTCTGCCCTTATTATATAATTATATGATAAATTATGAAATTGTAATATTTTATATAATCTTTATTGTCTTCTTCATAATATTTTTATTTTAGTCTCAGTTTGAACAGTTTATATCATATTTTTTTATTAATAGCATCCACAGTTACTTCGTTAAGCAAAATTTAATTTTCAGATGTAAATTGCTATGGGGAATACGTTGTTTCATTAAAATTGAAAAGATTATTCGAACAAAGAAAAGTTAAATCTTTTCATACATTAACTGTACATACAAAGTAAAACCACCTTTCAAAATATGAGTCTTAAATTGATTGTTTACTTTTCCTTATTTTAACAATAACTTCGGTCTTAGAAATGTTGAGAATGTTGTATAAAATTAGCTTGGGTAATTATTTTTTTTGATACGAACTTTAATTTGAACTACTTATCTTTATTTTAGTGTCAGTTTGAACAGTTTATATCATATATTTTTTTATTAATAGCATCCACAAAGTTACTTCGTTAAGTAAAATTTAATTTTCAGATATAAATTCATATGGGGAATACGTTGTTACGTAAAAATTGAAAAGATTATTCGAACAAAGAAAAGTTAAATCTTTTCATAGATTAATTGTACAAAGTTAAATCACCTTTCAAGATATGAGTCTTAAGTTGATTGTGTGATTTTCTTTAATTTAACTTCGGTTTTAGAAATGTTTAGAATGTTGTATAGAATAAGCTTGGATAGTTTTTTTTTTTTTGATACGAACTTTAATTTGAACATTTTCTCTATCTTAGTCGTATTTGTAAATCTTCTACTGAAAACCCTTTATATTTTGTATTTAATAAATGTCAAACATCATAAATTTCTTATATTCATGTCTATAATATTTGTTTATTGCCAAAATTTGGCAGATTACAAATAATCAATAAAAAATAACGACATTTCTAATATCTAATTTTTTGTTGCTATTTTGTTCAAGAATTTCACTAGAAGTTGTGGAACAAGTTCTGGTTAATGTTTTTGATAATATGCAATATTTCGTTCCAACAAACTATTACTACCTTAAATCCTTACAAATGTAATGTTAACTGAAGTATGACTACATATGAAAATTATAAACTTCTACGTGTTTGATTAAATTATAACTGCTTGATGGATATAAATGTTTTTGGTTGAAGCTAAAATTAAATTTATAGAGTAACTATTCTAGAATATTCATGAACAAAATTGGGGGCAGTGTGCACGGTTAAATGGATTTTAG
Source organism: Nicrophorus orbicollis (assembly GCA_018845635.1). Taxonomy (NCBI): domain Eukaryota; kingdom Metazoa; phylum Arthropoda; class Insecta; order Coleoptera; family Silphidae; genus Nicrophorus; species Nicrophorus orbicollis. Next base: position 227,576 of record JAFMTC010014004.1, on the reverse strand, counting down.
TGTGCCATAAATTGTAATGATATTTAAGTGAATTTTATATGGGTCCGCATAACGCTGTACATAAAAAATGAGAATAAAAAGATTGCAGTTTTGCGAGGGTCCAATATCGACTGTTAAATAAGTTCTAAAAAAAAAATATAATCGCAGTAGAAAAAACGCGGAACTTACCCTTATAGGTTGCCCTTGGTGAGTTTGATGTAAACGACACGTATCGATCATCTTCAAAGCCATCCAAGCGATCTGCTGTGCATGTGTACTACTTTCCTTGTGTAACCCTCCAGCCACACAGTATGCATCACCGATAGTTTCCACCTGAAAAATACAAAATACCCCATTGTTAAATTACGAAAACAAAAAGCTAAATATTTATCACACTATAAAGAGTGCGCGCTTCCAAAAACACTTTCGCATTTCCGCTTCGTAAAGAATAGAATTTATTGCGAACGTTTCACCCACTTGGCGACACGACAAATGCTCTTCTTTTCTCTGTTACAATGTGACTGGAAAAAAAATGCAATGGATTCAATCGAAACCGCAACATGAAATAAAATACAAAAAATATCGCTGATATGAAATAATAAATTTTGCAGGATGTGCAGCTGAATTTATTGCCCTAGTTCTGCTCTTCCAGTCGACTACATGATATATAAAACTGTATTATTTATGGTGACCTGTGAAAAATTTGCATCTAAATTAAACTAAAAAAAAAACATATTTATTCCCATTTATATCACAAGCACAGTAACTACTAACTGCAGTCCAGTATTTGCAGTGTAGAAAAATGTTCAGGATGATCCAACTCGAAGCTGGAGGATTCTTTTCGTTTGCGACATGTTACGACTATTAACGGACAACCGTTGCAGAATACATTTCAAAGGAGATGGCTTAATCCTGCGAAAGTACGTGTCCAATATGTCAAGGAGTAGATTATAATTCCTGCTAAATAAGCTTGAATGACAGAGTTGGCAATCATAATGTTTGTATTATAGTTAATTTATTATTTGTATATGTTATTTTTAATTTAAAGGTAAGATATATATTTAAATGTATTCCTTTAATAATGAAACACATGATTCGTTTATCAAATTTGGGCATAACGGAAAAGTTTATCAAAAAGTGCAGAATTGTTACCAGAAATAACAGTTTCAAATGGTGTTTTTTTGACTTCAATGCAAGTAAATTGGGCAGATATTGAAAATAGATAGAAATTACAACAATTTAGAAAATGACCACAAATTTAGTTATTCTTGTTGATTTTATTTATTATTTACTTTTGTACTTTTATCTTATTTTTTTTCGTCCTGCTTTAAAACGTATAATTCAGATATATCATACCATAGTATTATATAATAATGACATGAAAACAACTGTTGCAAGGAACTATCGACTGCAGTCTTTCCGCCCTTTAAGAAAGATTTTCTTGCAAACAAATATTAATTATATGTAATGTGTAAGAAACTTCTGGAGCTATATTTTAATAGTTTGATGACAAAGTTATTTTCAAAATCGATCGGCTTCGAAAAGAAAAAAGAATAAAACAGTCCCCCGAGAGAGTTTTCGTTCCCGGAGGCTTCACCGGAACACGCCTTTCGGTTAAGTTATTTCTCTGAAATGCCGTAACTTTCAACGGATTCTCCCCGAAATGCATGTTAACTGTGTAACAAGAAATTTGCTTGAGATTCCAACATTATTAACCAACACCTTAATTTCATTGTGCAAACTTAAAGTAAATAAGGTTCGCTCCACAAATTGAAATAAACCTTGAGAGGAGCGCCGTAATTAAAGTAGAGGAACGCAGGAAATGCAAAGTCCGAGGCCTAGGGCATTTAAAAGCCATGCCTTTGCAGATGTTCCTCAAACGTTCTGGTGTTGGCGATCTGATGAAATTACATTTCAATAAGGAAACAAATTGCCGTCGTAATATAATAAGTTTCAATTTAACTGAAATTACTTTCCCGGGGGCTTGAAGATAAATGAATTAGGTTGAACTTGAATGTGATAAGTGAAGACGAACGAGGCTCGAGCAACCGCAAACAATTTGTTCTATTTGTATATATTTAATTCCTCGGGACTGCTCAGCATAAATATTTTAAGGGCTTTCCCCATTCGAAACTCAACATCAAATGATTCAAACGGACCGTGTGAGTAGCAGTGGATTCAGCCCTTCCGTTATACACATCTTAAGCATTAATTACCTGACCTCCGGGGAATACCCGAAATTGCTTTGGCTTATTAATATTGAATACAACTGTATTCCTTAGATAAACAGAAACTATCTACACACAGAAACGGATTTAATTGCTGGCTTATCATTAACATCATCCATAAATCATAGCTTAAAGGTTATGAAATCCATTATGAATTGATTATTCCCACGCAATCGAGTACGAAACGTAATTCAATGAACAGCTGTTGATGCTCCCTCTGTCCAGTCTTTGCTGGGATTAATCAAGACTCTGTATTATTCATCGAGTTTCTTCCAAGTTTCCGAAACCTGGGTCAAATTTAATTTAGCAATTAAGCCCATTCTAATTCGAGCTTCGCAGTTCGATCTATAAATAATTTTATCAATCGGGCTCCGAGCAAACAAAGGGCTCCGAGCGTAATGCAATATTCATGCACTTCTTTTTATATTGGCTCCTATTTACAAACAGATTAACTGTGAATGTCTATGCAATCAGAACGAAGCCTCCGAGTAAATCGGCTTTTGATAATCAGCTGATCAGCGTAAATAATTAATATACTTCATCGATTTTCCATCAGCGAGTTTATTTTGATCATGCCGCTTTGAATGCAGCCAATAAAATTAAACTCGATTGAAATTTGCGGTTACAATTCGTATTAACCCTCTAACAGATTCAATAAACAATATTTTCCAAATATCATTCTTGACGTCCATATTTAAAATACCTCTGTTGTTAGCCCTTTGGCACAATTTGGATCAATAAAGATATTGTAATAAAAATATTTGATATGCACTTCAAATCCCGTTGTAATACTAATACAATCTAATATTATTTATTGAATATCAGCAACTTGAAAGAATTTGAAGTTTCATTGAAATAAATACATTTCTAATAATAATAGATTTCCAAATAAATTAACAAAACTGAATGTTTTATTTTATAATATTTAATTTTTTAAATAACATAAGTTGTGTTTTTATCGATAATACCAAATTAATATGAATTTTTAATTGATATATGAACATTTACATAAATAGAAGATGGCGTTGCAAAGTTGTCAAATTTATGAAAAAGTGATTTGTCAATCAAAGCATATAAGTTATAAGTATGATAAAACTGAGTTTCAAGCAGTGATTAAACGTTTCTCTTTGAAAGGATTAAACGTGAATGAAACAAAAGAGGACTTTACTGGAGTATATGATGAGTTTGCTTCATTATATAGAAAATTGCAAATTGAGTTGCGGAACTGAAACGTCTGTAGAAACAAACATCATGCAGGTAAGCAAAGAAATAATAAACCAAAGCACACTCTCGTAATAAATGATTAAATTACTCGATGAAAAGATATAGGAAATAATTATACTTATATTTATAAGTGTATATAATGATAGTTGATGATATTTCAGGTATATATAATTTGAATAACGAATTCTGGGGCAAAAGCTTTTTAATTTTTTAAACTTTTATTCTTAAGATGTGAACGCTTCATCACAAATTACGATAGAAAAATAGATCTGTTTTTATATTTCCAATCCTAAAAATATAGATGGATGAAAATCCATCCAGCATTTATAGCTACAATATAAATGGATATTTTTGAGAGTTTTGTCTCATACTTATTTCACCGCAGGAATAAAAGATCTTGAATAGCGTTGAAGCAAATATCGATTCGAAGGGAAAGGGGCTGCATTATTATTATTTTTGTTGGCACAAACATGTACATTTTCTGTTTCGTTAGAGAAACATAGCAATATATTCTCGTGTAAAGAAATTACTGTTACAGCATTTGGAACTCCTATTAGCCCAATTGATTATAGTCCTAGGTATTTTGTGTGGTTTGAAGAGTTATTACACTAGCAAATAGTGTACTTTCAATTAGATTGCTATTCAATTTGTGCCGAATTGGTAATGTATTGCGGTAAACCGTTCGAATACTCCTGCTATTTAATGCCTCCTGGCGTTTTTCAATGTGTGTTCAAATGAATTAACTATGTATATTTGTTATTATAAATATATAGGCCCAGAAAGACCTATGGTCTATAGCCCTTTGTCCTTATTATTATTATTCAAAATATTTTAAAATCAATGATTATTTTGCTAAAATCCATATAATAAGTCATGTTTTGTAGAAACATGTTCTTTCGCATGTTGAAATGTGCAACTATTTAATTTTTATTGTAGTAATATATAAAACATAATAGTTTCTAAAAAACATTTCAGCTAAGTTGGTAAGAATATTTTGAAGAGACTAAAATACTACTTGAAGAAACAACAGGATTTATGAAATTGATATATTCTTTTAGGGCCAATAGATCATTAGACAGTAAAGATGTTTAAATAAATGATAAACATTTTTAAAGAAATAAAATAAATCAGATATTCTAATTACAAATAACAATTTACATGGAAGATAGAAATTACAAAAAGCAAGATTTCCATGAAAACAATAATGTTGAAAACAAATATTAAACACTTTAGATATATTAAAATATATATTTTATTAAACAATAATTTCCTTGGTTACGAAATGTGTCACAAATATCTCGAAAAAACTGAAAAGGGTAAATTGAAATATTGATTCAAATTTGAAGTTAAAGACATAAATTAGTAAAGTGGTGATGGGTTAGATAACATAGAGGCATTAGGCATTCCCGAATAACCTCATAATCAATAGTTAGGAAGGAAATACACAAACACAAACTTCGTTCAACAATTAAGTAAATATAAGCCTTGGGATTCCTACTACTATTTAAACATACATTGTCCAGTATTTTAAATTGTATGAATAATTGAAAGTAAATACGGTTTGCGTGTCGAACCTAATGTATGTTTTTCGAGCAGAGTTTACGTTTTAACTTAATTTTTACGGCGCTGTCGTAGCTAATATTATTTTAAACGCTGGAAAAACAGCGAAATCGTGTCCGGCTCGCGTAATTGGAATCGGAAAACGATTACACGAGCGTTGCGTTGAGCGGCCATTGCGAAATGATTATTACTGTCCAATTCATAACAATTAATACGTGCATTATTGATGGAAATAGTTTAGCTTCGGCCTGGAGATGCGGCTTACCTTGTATACGTCGAGCTGCCCACAATATATGTCGAATTGATTGTAGAGATTCTGCAGCATATTGATCACCATCATCGGCGTCGCAGTGGAACAAATGGAAGTGAAACCCACGATGTCGCTGAATAGCATAGTGACGTCTTCGTGTGTCTTAGCCTCGATGGTTTCCCCTTGAAATAATAAGATTATATTAGTATGGAAATCCGGGCGCAAACACACACACAGGGACCCAGACAAACACACTTGCACTTGGGTTTAGTGCTTGGAATTCAATTACTTCTATTTATAGTTTTTCTTGCACGGATCTAATTCCAGATAATGATTAGATTTTTGTGCTTGCTTACCTAGCCATAGCCGTTTCGCTATATCGGGGGGGAAAATCAAATGAAGCAGACTGACGTTTTTCTCCCTTTCTTTGTCCACGGCCCGGTTTCCTTCTTCAATGGAACTTTTCAATTTATCCATTCTTCTACGCAGACCGTCCTAGAAAAAACGTATACGTCTAAATAAAAGCTGTATACCGAATGTCTTCATATTCTGATTTTGCATTTATTACAAACACAATACGTTTCTGTTTTTATCCCATAATAAACTTATTTTAACAACAATAAATTGAAGATGGAATAGAATACACCCATACCTCGCTACACGGCCGCTCTTTATACGGCATTTCGCTTTAAATTAAGGCACGTTTTCGATTTACGGCCTGAAATGTTTCGCTAAAACTAAAAAAAAACTTTCGACGTTGATATATCTACATATTGACAATCTTGCGCAAGCGCATTAATTGATTCGTTATACGGCTTTTCGCTATGCGGCCAACTTTCGTGGAACGTATCTAGGTCGTAAAGAGAGGTATGGGTGTACATCATTATAAAATTGATAATTTCAATTATTTTATTATGAATAAATATTTAATGTTAATTTCTGTTTTGTGCCTGTTACAATAAATGTTATTATTCATTAAAATAAATATGTTTAAATAATATAGACATCAGTAATATATATACACTGAGTTAATATTATAATTATTAATTTTAATGGTCAAATGAGACAAATTAACAAAAAATAACTTTAAAACTCGCTCCATGACAATCCGTAAGATTTCCTTCATACAAAAACCAAAATTGGTCCTCTCTTCTCCCTTAAATTTACTTCAGAAGATTTCAATTTCTGTCGTACCGTATGTTTAAACAATTACTAAATATCGTTTCAAGAATTGTGTAATCAACCTCTAGACCTTAAAACTCGTTAACAATATTTATGCTTTTTTGTATATTTTTTTCTTCTGTCTATCATAGTTAAAATACGTCAAAATTAGTAAATCTTCAATGTTTATCTATCTGCCACTTTAACATTTAAAATATGTTAATATATGTGTCAATTATAATGCAAAATAAATTTAAATATATTCATTATAATATTAAAATTATAAAGTTTGAATTAAAGGGACAGTATAAAAATGTTTTGGAATATTTTGTAGGTGTTAACTTAAGGGAATGAAAGTAAAAATTATATACATGAATTTTCGGGACTTTTACAGTAAAAGTTATTTCATTTATTGTAATTAATATTTTAAATTATATTACGTAGAAACAGCAAGAAGTTTATATTTAGTTGTCTTAGATGGAATATATATTATTTTATTACTTGATGATGATAAATGCAAGTAGTCGACAACATAGATTGTAATTTAAAATAGATCAACTACAACATGTTGACCTGAACTTGAAATGTGATTATTATAATGTCATTATAAATTACAAATTAATTAACCATTAAGCGCCATTGCTAACGGCTGTTTACGACAGCCACCTAAGCAGCTCAGATGCAACACCTCAAAATTTAACCCATATCATTAATTTAATCATCTTTGAGTTATTAGACTTAGCATTTTGCAAGATGTGATGGTTTTTGTGTGACTAAATTATTATCAAACAAACATCAAAAACATATAAACAGCCAGAAAATGTTCATATATTAATAATAATGAAATAAATATAAAAACTGTTACTATTTGTATAAAGGATATATGCATAAAATAAATTTGGTATAACACATAATACAAAAGAATGGTAGTCCTAGGCTACGTAATGTGAATGTGAATGTTTGCGTAGAGTTGCATGCATGCATGGAAGCTGTAGGATCTAATTAGTTGCTACAGCGGTGCGATTAAATTCTTTCTGTTCCGGTTTACCGCATAACCACACTAATGCTACACATGTAATTCCAGCATAAATTCCGCAACTGTGGACACGTCGCAACCTTATATTGCATGCAAAATGTAACTCGCAACGAAATTAATAACTTCAGGATTTCTTAAATATTTTTTCAGTGCATCAAATTCTGGCAGACATAAATCAGCCCCTTTGCATAATTGAAATAAATTAAAGTGTATGCAAATTTTTGAGACTGGTCGTGACAAAACAATAAGTCACTGTCATGTAGCACAAATCCAGCATTTATTTTACTTCTTACGTCGCCTCTTGTAATTGTATGTTTTCGAAGAGTTGTCGCACCAAGTGGTTTCCCATTTGCCAGTTTTGTGAGTTATATAGAAAATTAACTGAAAATGTCGTCCGGTTTCAGTGTTTGTCCGTACGCTCCGCTCTTAAACGCAGCAGTATGCAAATAGACTGGTTGGCATGTAAACCGAGCACGTCGGATTTATATTAAAATATGAAAATGAATCACTTACGATTTAATTCGCAATTTGTGTGCTCGTACAAAAGCCTAGGGAGGTGATAAAGCGGCGTTTTAACCGCACGACAGGGTTCATATTTTCTAGAGATACGGGCAGCCGTGGTTTCTGGTGGATGCGCCTGGTTTATTTAAATAAGATGGATCTGCGACCCGACTGCAACTGAGCTCTCCCTCTCTCGAGTTTCTATTAGATTGGATAGGCGCTGTTTGGGACTCTACTAAATGCCCTTGATCGTAACTAACACCACAAGTGCTTTATATTATCCGAATTGTATAAATTGTGCCCCAAATCCACATACGAATTATTCCAAAATTCCATTTATTCCAAAAGTAACGACAAATTGTCATACATTTTTCAAGTTATCATTCACAGTATACGTTTATTTTATTAGGAGTAATATAATTTACATTTGATTTATTGGTTTTGATCTCCATTTTTTTAAGGTTGTTAAATTAATATGTTTATTATAATATTAATAATAGTAACATGTATTGCAATGACTATGGAACTATTAGTATTGCTGAAAAGGGCTATATACCATAGGACTCTCTGCCATATCAATATTATTAGTACATTAAGACCCATTATTATTACTACTGTATCGTTGTTTTTTTAAATTATTTTCTTAATAGGTTATTAGGTATATAGCCTTTACAGTGAATATAACTATGAATATGAAAAAAAATTCTTTATATTTTTTTAAAATTAGGAATACTAAGTAGTTATTAGCAAGATATATACGGCCGCTCTTTATACGGCATTTCGCTATAACGACCCTCTTCAATTAAGGCACGTTTTCGATTTACGGTCTAAAATGTTTCGCTATAACGGCAAAAAAAACGTTTTTTCCATGTCGATATAACAACATGTTGCCAATCTTGCGTAAGCGCAATAATTGATTCGTTATACGGCTTTTCGCTTTGCGGCCAAGTTTCGTGTTTCGTATCTACGCCCTTTTCTTTTATATTTTTCATTTATATTGTATTGACTTTATTATAAATGTTATTATTATTTCATGAACAAATACACATTTTGAATTAAATTTCTTGGGATATAAACATGTATATGTTGTTGTCAAATTTATCATTGTCAAGTATTTTTTATATGTGAAAATAAATTATATATTCATAATGCTATGTCATACAGTTATAGGAAATTGAGTTATTTTTATGTGGAAAGTAACTGGATTAGAAAGTTTGTGAAAGGAAACAGGAAATATAAGTTTTAAAGTCTAAATTATTCTTACTTTTGAATAAATTCTCCTGAGCCTGATAAATCGTATACAAAGGAGAAATGTACATTTTGATTTAAATCCCTTGATACAGTAAATCATATAATAGAAAACTTTTCCTATGTCTTATATGAATATATTTTATTTAATTATCAAATAAGTACAAACAAAAGAAATGTTTAAATGAAATAAATGGAAACTAAAAATAATATAAATAATATACAGAAATATCTCATAATCCGGTTTCTGGTTCATAATTTGCAAATTTTAGAACAAACTAACTACATAAAATTATTTTGTTACAGCCAAGTTCCTTTATTGCAGTTTATTTTTATTCGATTGCAAAGTCCTCGTTTTGTACGGTTTGAAATAGTTCGTAGAGTTCGAGTTATTACATTTAATGGATAATTTTGATTAATTTAAATTTATATGTTTATGTGCACCTAATAAATATGTTTAAATAAATAATAAATAGGCAGAAAGACCTTTGGCTCAGTGTGAAAAAATAAAAATGTAAACGAATATTAGTAAGTCCAAATAATATTTATATGGACGTTATAGTGAATATATTAAATGGTAAATCATGCAAATTTCGTTATTGTCGATTTGAGCATTGTTCTATAATTGCATAGCTTTGTTTGGTAAATGATGCCTTTAGGTTTTGATTTTATCTCACAAAAGATACAATACTAAATTACAATTTAATCCTGTTATTGTTTTTGTATCTATCTTAATCTATTTTAATCAGCCACATTTGATAAGTATGCAAAGTATATTTATATGTAGAATGAAGATTTCAACAAATTCAATAGGCTATTTTATTAAAAGAGTAAACTGTAGAAATCATCAAAAACTTTTGTAAGTGTTATGGCACGGTACTTGCAATTGAAGCTTACATAAAATTAATGGTCTATAAATATTTGATTTCGTCTGTTCAAGTGACAATTTAACTTTTTGATACTTTATATACCATTTTATATACACATATACTTATTGTACGATCTAATACAATTTTCATGTCTTTTAACTTTGCACCAAAGCTAACAAAAAATAGCGTTGTTGTTTTTTCACGAAGCTTTTAATACAATAAGTTATTACTAATAAATTAACTAATTAATTACTTTTTATTAATACTTAAGGTTATATAGTTAGATTTATATTAAATGTAATTAAAATTATTCTTATATAACCATAGAAATACCATATTATTAACTTCACTTTATATTAACAGATGCTGGGTAATAAGTTAGAAACTCATGTTGCATACTTGAATATACAGTACGCGTTGAGGTGCAAAGTTTGGGCAATTTAGAATATACATTCAGCTACACCAAACCATTTCAAATATTATTATATAACGTCAAAATATTAATTTACTATAAATGGCTGAAATTAAATTAGTTTTATATTATTAAAATATACAAAAAATTGGTATTTCTTTTGAAAAATATACATTGATTTATAAAAATAAGATATACGGGAAATAAAATAAGCTTAGCATTTTTAGATTGAGGAATATGATAATACTTAAATTAATCGATGCTCTTGATCAACTTAAGTATTACCATTTTCGCTTAACTTCACTCAAACTTCATTTACATTTCAAATGAACACCTGAACGCAAGGATGTAATATTCCTTAATTAAATGTCTTCCGTCAATTAATCAAGGACTCTAAATTCGGCAAATTTGTCTTGCATTCTCGACAATTAGATTGTAGTCGAGATTTGATTTACGAAACAATTAGTCGTTCTCCCGTGGAAATTAAGTTAACAAACATATAAACGTATGAATGAAACAAACTACTTGGTGGTTTTATTTGAAAATAGTTATATTCATGTTAAACAATCACTATAATACCAATTTTCAGAAATTTTTATTTACATATTGCCCTAACTTCTAAGAGTTTTGTTTTAGTTGTTGGTTTTGACAGCTGTTAATTTACATTATAAATCAGCTAACGATTGAACGTTTTATTTTGATATTTTAGTTCAGATCCCATTGGAAACAGATGGTTTTCTAATAATATTATAATATATTTTAGTCTAACACTAACGGATTAAAAATTTAGAAATTTTAGATAATTATGTAATAATTTGCAAGCAAGAAGCGCTAAAAGCTCGTTAGCACTTGCATAAAACGCATACTTGATCAGTTTGATCTTACCCATAGCATATATATATTAGTAATTATCAGCGTAGGTAAAATCGATACAACCACTAGAACTGATGTGCGGTTACTATTCTAGTCTGCTTTAAGTTGCAACTGAAATAAAATATTTGTAGAAAAACTTTACAATTTGACCCAATTTGTGGAAAATAATATGTTAAAATTAAACTGAAAAGTTACTCATAAAAATGCATGCACATATTTGCCAACTCTTTCAACTGTATTTTATTCTGTAACATTTGGTACACAGTTGATAAAAAAAATATAAACATATTTTTGTTTAACTAAAAATAAAATTTTAGGATTAATGACAAAATCTATTAGATAACAAAGTGCAACAATTTAGTCAAATAGATAATTGTACATAACTTTATAATCTAGATGTTAATTTAATAGTTTTTGAGATCTTGAAGTCATCAGTCTGTCTGATATGTACATAACTTCATAATTTAAATGTTCATTTCATATTTTCTTTTTGGAGAATATATAACTATTAATTATTAGGATTTGAGTACAAAATACATTAAAATTTGTTTGGTATAAGTTTAAGTAAAATGTATCTGTAAATAAGATATATAAATATAGTTCTTGTTTTATTTAGTGTTTGCACGTTTAAATAACCTGTCAGTACCTAACGGAGCAATTACATACTTTTTGTTATACTATTGCATGTAGGAAATATGTTGTTCCGCAAAAGTTTTGAAACTTCCATTATGCGACGTGGAAAATATTTGAAATGATTATTTTTATTCTGTAACGAGAATATAAAAAATTGCCCGCACTTTTCCTCGTGCATCTTGGTGCTTGCTCGCATATAAAAGTTTTAAAATTTTCAGCGGTGGCGGTGTAAACAATGGTGATGTAATCTCCGGCGCGAGATAAAAGTGCTGCAATCGCATGTTGAGAATAAAAGAACGATGCGAATGTTATCGTAAATTTGATCTTGTACATTAACCAGCACCCTCATTAATCTGTCCCACGAACAAGATAGAGGAGACCCGGCACATCCGCTGCTCAGCATCCACTTCTTGCGGCAAATAAATCAGTGACTAATGGCCACCAACAAACTTATATTTTTATCTACTTCGATACAAATTAGATTACATTGATTGGAAATAGGGTCCTACAATATGTTCTTGATACAATTAACAAGCAATTAAAAACACTTTGTAGAAATAATTGGAAATTGGGTTAAATAAGGTTTACTTGCTTTACTTACTATGCAGTATTTAAACACTAGTAAATTGTAAATGTATGGTAATTCAAAAATTACATAAAATATAGAAAAATAACATATTTTCCGGGCAGAAAGTCCTATGATCTGTAGCCCTTTGCAGCGATATTGTATTCCCAATGCAAAGGGCTTTTTTGAGAGGACAATTTAGAATTCGTAATGATTATATTTGGTTTCATATAAAATTAACATTCAAAATTTATTATTATTTGTGTCATTATGCATTTTCTAGAAAAAAAAGTGCAAATAATGTTACTTTAATAAAATTATATTGTATAATAATGTTTATTTCAACAATAATTGCAAAAAGCTAAATACAATAAAAAATAAGAAAAAAATAAAAAAATACCATGAATATTGAATTATAATTGGGTTGAAAGAAATTGGTTAATAGACCAATATAATATGTATAATAGAATTTAATATATTCTATTATACATATTTTATATATAGATATTTTAAGTTGAAGGTAAAATCAAATAACAGAATAGATTTTATTGTGCGAAATTGTAAATCTCATTTTCAGGTTAACGGTATAAGGTTACATATAATTCTCAAACTGTCGTCGAACACGCAAGAAGTCATGTTTCAGTATTTATTTCAACAGTATCTTTTTGCCAAATTCGATAAAGGAATCGATTTATAAAATAATATTTCTTCAAATTGAATGCAATATTTTCCATCGAGTTCCAATTATCTATGTAAATAATAATTGTATTATTGAATTGAGTATTAAAAATAGTAATATTTTTTGTAAAAATAATAACAAAAAATAATATTTTGAAGCAATTGACTATAGGTGTTTCTGCTTGAATAATCATATTTATTCAACATGTTGAAAAGGTGCAAATGAAAAACAAAATGTATTGTATTTCCAAATTTAAAGAGTTATTAACAGCAGTATTTTCGTTCTAAATGAAACAGAGGTTAGTCTTGGTATTTAATGTTAGTAATTGCTCTAAGGACTAGTTTATCCGAATCGGCAAAGTTTGCTAAGTGCCGGACAGTTGATGAGAAGTAGTCAATTAATTAACATGAACTGGAATTCAATTCACACAACACTTGAAGCGAGACCTGTCTTCATTTTACACTTAATTTGTTTGGTGAAAAGATTGGAGTATATGAACATTTATTATATAAAGAAGATATGGAGATACTGGGCATACTCTATACTGCAAGCGAGGAGGTCAAAAGGAGCTTAGACTTTGGTGGGTTGACATACATGTGGTGGTCCCTGCATCTACGAAGCACCTGGTTTAAAAGACACTGAAGGGAGCTATCCAAGGATTGCCAGGACAACGGATGTGACAATATAAGCGTAATGTAAAACATGCTAGTCCTGGGAGACGAAATAGGGATCAATAGTATATAAAATATAAAGTTTAATCGTAATCGAGCCCTGTGGGACACCCTGTTTAATGTATTAAATATTGATTTTATTATTGATTTCAATTTGAACAGAAATACCTATTTTTAGTAAACCTTTGAAACAGTTGATTTTTAACATTATTGATAATAACAACCTTTATTAGTCAACAAACAGCGAACTATTGACCATAAATTATTGAATAATTTGTTAAAGTTAAATTGCCTTCATAAGATTATGAAAATAAATTTGTTCATATTTGTCCATCACACAAATATTATTATTTATCCTGTAAACAAACAAAATAGGGAATGTATATTTATTGAGCGTCTTCTGTGTGTATTAAATCAATGTTAACGGATGGTATAAAAGTAGCATTGTGTAGAGTAATGGACACAGTATGATGTATAGGCGGATGGAGAATCAAATGGCAATTAATTAGATTTGTGGTAGGAAATAAATTTACCTGGGCTCTGGCTTGCTCTCCCACGAGGATAACATCTCTAGTTGCGTCGTGCAGTGGAATATCGGAAATGAAGAGGCCGCTGCCGGTAAGGCCGTCCAATCCGTCGAGGAACGGCGATCCAATGAAGAGGATGGAATCAGATTCGGGGCAGAACACCATTTGTCCTTTCAATTGCAAGCCCTGCAAAACATGCCATTTACAGTGTTGGGACCAGGACCACGTCCATCCCCAGATAAATAACGGTCATTTGAATTGGCCCCCGTTCGCATGACGTTAATTATAAAGTATTGCCTCAAGCGCTTATCACGTCGTCGCTCGGTTTATGCCTCGGAGCCCTTCAAGCTCATTTTAATTTGTCGCCCTTCAAAAATGCAAACTGCAAAAATATAATTTAATACGATTTTTTTCGAGAGCACAGTTGGGCGGGCCGCCGCGTTGCCGCAAATCCAGACATATGGAGATAAATCGTCGGAAGAGATCGCGCCAAGAATTATGCACCTCCAGTGAATATAAATTTGAATTATGCTCGGCGAGAACCTAAAATGGAAATTAGCTAGAAATTTCCACCAAAATAAATCTTCAATTCCGCTCTGAAATAATTCGAGGCTTTTCACTGAAGTGAAAAGATATATTTGCAAATCCCTATCATTGCAAATATGTATTTTACATTGTTGAATATGTTTTTTTTTGTTATTGTTGTTGAATTGTGGTAACAACAAACAACCGATTTGTGGAGCCGGAAGTGCTTCGTTAACAAAATCGATACTCGAGCGCGAATACACGCTGGGAAATATTATTTGATTTTTACATGCTCTGACCTATCCATACTGCACTAAACAAAACATTCATATGCTGTTAAGCTCCTATTGAAAGGACAGGAAATTGTCTGCTCAACGTTGCTTTTATATTCGTGTACTTTGATCTGCTCAAATCTCATAAAAGAAAATTATTTACATTTTCAACTCATTGAGTCGTGCTTTTTATCCAATTTCTTGTTTGTTCAAATTCATTCAGAATGTTTGCATAATAAATAGCATTTTCTAATCTGATTTTTTTAATACTTTAATTAAATGATAACCAATGGCCAAAAAACCGTTACAAAATAATCCATTCATTGTTTTTGTTTATTCTCTTTTCATGAAAAAGGATTAAATTTGTTAATCAACAATGAAAAATACAAATAATGTTTTAAATAATAAGAATAAACTTTTCTCTAAAACAGTTGCTTGGAGTGTGTGAAGTATATATGAAAATACGAATATACTTAAAGTAGTGTATAGCTTAAAAACAAAATACAATTACGCTTAATGATCGTGCTTATTTAGCAAATGTAGTACAATATTTGGCTAAAACCCAAAGAATCCCTACCTACCTAAATAGCTACATTAAATATGTAACAGTAGAGCTTTGAGGTCACGAATAAATACTTAATTATGTTAACCCAAGTAATTACGTAATTGGTCCACAGTAAATGCAATGATTTTACTTCACACTTTTTATCTCGAATTATTTATGTAATATAGTGTATTTTTTATAAACATTTTAAATTGTATTTTATTTTTTATTTTATTTCAATATCTTTAATAGTCTAAATTGTGCAGACAGTACGAAATATATAAATTACATAAAAAAATCTTACAAGAAAAAAGCTAATCAATTGAAAAATAAATAAATAAGAAAAATAAGAACATTTCAAACAAAAATAGTCATTTCTATGAAATTAAATTCAAAATGTAAATTATGAAATTTGGATGCAGATCTTGGCTAATCTAACCAGCTGTATTTCATTTATTTTCAAATAAACAGAACTGAATTATAAATAAATTAAGAATTACTAGAGATTTTATTGAGTTCAAAATTGATATTCATGGTATATTTGCAATGCAAATCAGTTATATGTAAACGACGGATATCTCCAAAGTTGATTAAAGAATTTATTATTTAAATAATATTACTTTACATGCATATTCAATTATAATTTGAATTGTAGCTTATTATAAAAAGTAATACATTTTTTTACTAAATCTTAAAATTGGCTATGAAAAGCTATTCTCTTTGCATATAATTATGTATATTTAATTCATTTTTTTTTAATGATGTATTTTAATAAAGGCTAAATGAAGCAATTTGCGCAAATATAATATCTTCTCATTTAAACTGTATTAATAGAATTCAGTAAAAGCTGCAATTTCGTTTCAGGTCTGTTTAAAATATTTTAGAGTGTTTTGTTGAGTGCTGTTCGTAGTTATAGTGGAGCGTCTGAGTTATTTACATATTTGGTATCATATAACTGGAGTGGTGGCTTTTAAACGAAATTAAGTGTCTGCCTGGTGGTTTCCATCTTGATATTAACATTAATGCAGAAACCCCAAAACATATATGAAATTTTCAAACCAATTCAGTAAATTACAAAGTTACTTCCTGCATGTTAATGCAAATTTCAGTCGATAAATTAATCTTCATTTTTGTAAAGAATACTACTGTCCATTTTTATAGTTATTGAATATCTTGGTAATATTATTATTGAAGTATACTGAAAACACACTGATTATTGAAGTAGATTTAAAAAATTGATGATCATTAAACCATATTTCGTAATTTATTGTGATGTATTAGCAGTTTTTATATTAGTTGAATAGTTTGTTGAGAACTGAAATTCAATGTGTAGGAATTGCAGGGAATTGATTCCAATTGGGCGAATAGGCATTAAAGTTCCAAAATGGACTAATTGGTCCGTTCATTAGCGTGGGACGCTATAATCCCAAATCCCTAATCCTTAACGATGACGCACCATTAAATTGAAACTTTTGATTAGTAATGTGAACACTAAAAATCTTCATCAATACACATGTGCAATTATAAAAGTTTTAATAGTATAGCATCAATAAAATCTTGTTTGCAATTTTCAAAATAAAACACCTAATTGAACAAAATTAATAATACATTCTAAATATAATAGTATATATTTTGCTTTCAAATAGTCCGGTATGTTGAAGGAGCCGATTATTCGGACTGTGTGAGGTATTGGTTTAATATTATAATGGTTTAAATAATTCTAGTGTAGAAAATATTAACATTAAATTGAAATATAAGTATTAATTTGAAAGTGAAGCAATTGTAATAAAATTTGTTGTAAATGAAATTTGGAATATGCCTTTTATGCATTTACATCTGTAAATACAAAGTGGTCATAACGAGAATTCGGAATTAAATCAAAGTAATGATTACGGAATGTTCTTGAATGAAAAACGTAGGACGAAACGTAATTTACGATTCGAATCCAGCAATGCGGAAACAATTCTTTACATTCGCGAACATTCTGTTTATGACTGTGCGACCTCCATTTTCCTTTTCACACTAGATTTAATTTCAATTAGGGTCGCAGCCGACGTTGTTACACTTTCATGATTTCAGCGAGCTATTTTTCATGCGACAAGCGGACTGCGATCCGCCGCTGAAGTCGGTCATAAATATCAGCATACGGAGGAACGCCGGTGGGCGTTGGGCGTGGGTCGTAGGGCTTGTCCTGACCTGGTCGGACTTAATCGAGCGGTTGAACTTACTTTCACTTAGATTAAGTTTTGGGAGCACTTACTTCGCCTAGCAGAGGATCGGTCTCGGGTAGTTTGCGGATGGCTAGAATGAAAGGAGTGTTGGCCCTTTTAACGATCTCGCTGAAGGACAGATTTATGTTCTTCGGGCGATGGAATTCAAAGTATGCCGCGATGGCAGTGCCACGTGTCTTCAGTCTGCATGCGAAGAGCCTCATGAAGCCAGAGCCTAGCTGCACCAGTTCCAGCCTGCGATCCATCACGAAGTGCCAGGGGAAGGCCTTGCAAAAAGTCGCGACGCCCATTTGAAGATCGGACGATGTCAGCTCGGGTGTCTTCACGTTCTCAGCGACCTCACTCATCCGGGGAACTATTTTATAACTGAAATGTGGGAATGTCATATACATCGAACCATTTCTACAGTCTATTTAATATCTTATATACTATTAGAAATAATATAATAGAATTATTATAAAATATAAAAACTTTAAGTATATACAATATTGAACCTTTTACACACAAACATAAATAAAATGTTAATAAATAAATCGAGTTATTTCTAGTTTGAAAACTGCAGCAATGGATTTGGATTTATCCATTTATTTTTAGGGTTTATTTCAGTTGCTATTCATATAGGTCAATGCAATATTTAATATCATATTTTACAATTGTTTTATGCGTACCCTTTAATATATAATACATTTCATGTATTGTTTAATGGTTGGGAGTATACAAAAAGTAGATAAATTTAATATGGTTTGTATCAATATAAAAAATAATTATAAACTATTTTTTTGAATGTAACAAATCATTTTTTGATATATTAATACTTCTCAACTTTATATATTGTACTTTTCTTTAATAATTTATTTCCTATAATTACAAAGTAGCACTTTAAAAAATCAGAATTACTTAAGTTTAACAAGTCTAATTTAAACTTGATGAAATGTAGTTAATAATAACTTAATATATTTGTTATATAAATCAATTATATTTAATTTAGACAATAAATACGTTGAGTGATGTACCGTTTAAATGTCAGTGGAATATCTTATTAAACTTTTTCTTCTAGACTTTATTTATATACCAAACTTTGTTTCCACTTTGTTTATATAAGCTACGGTTGCAACAAACATCCGCCGAAGTAATAGTCGGGCAGGGTGCTATAAATCTGCTGGTATAAACCTCCGTAATAAGATATGTACATAGCGCAGGAAAGAATTTTATTTTGCTTCGTTCAAGTCGAGCAGTTTTCGCAACTATCTGACGCGATTAAATGCACAAGTCAAAACTTACGTGAAATGTCTGACGTCTTCGCAACTTTGCCTGACGGAAACATCAATTTGCGTGTCGTAGAGAGTGGAGGCCAGAGCTTTCAAGCTCCCAACTAGCAAGTAAGCAACAGCTGGTCGCTCGGTAGTGAATTCCAACTGAAGTCTCGCATTGCTACTCGTGCAAACAAAGGCAGCTTCTCCTTCGTCATCTGCTTCTTCCTCGTCCTGATGCTGCAGGACATCGTGGACCCCATCCAGAGTAGCCAGGAACTCTCTCAAGTCTCCTCCCAAACAAGCGAAAGCCCTTTCCAACTTCTCCCCGCAGGTTTTTATCAATTGTCCGCCGAGTTTCTCGAAGAACCCAATCACATCGAATCCTGGAAAAGTCGGATTTTGTTTTATTACTATTACGTATTCTAATAATGATGCAAATCCGATATTGAAAGCAATTTCTCGTGGCTTATTGAATTTGGCCCTGTCATGGCAATTGATATGCTATGCAACTCTTGGTTACAGAAACAGATAGCGAATTTCATTGTACGCCTCGGAATATATACCATATTTTCACCGGATCCCGTGACTAAGCATATATATTTCTATTCTCGGTCGCTTCTTGGCTTCCCCCTTTTATGTATTAAACTGAATTACAGTTGCATCATTCCTGATGTATTCCATGGAACATTCTTTCTGACTTTTAAAGCGTCTACGAGACGAGGATGAAGCAAGGAGCAGAGAAAAGAGTGAGCGCTTTGATCTTCCGTGTAATTACGATGCTTTAAGAAAAAAGGATTTCTACTCAAACAAAATGCAGAAAAGGGATTTGGCCATAAGCGGACATCGAGATCAATAAATTTCAATTTTCTATATAAATCTCTTAGATAGTAAAGTAGATAAAAGTTTTGTAGTTTACCGCTTTTCCGAATGAAATCGTAAATATCATCCAAGTAGGCGTAATGAGTACAAGACGCAACGTCCTTGGGCAATTCAGATCTGAAATAAAATAAAATGTATTAAGATAACATCTGATGAAACTTATAATGAGATATGTAATATAGTAACTGTATTTCCACACGCATATAAAAACATCCCCTACAGAAATATTTTATTCAATATATAAAAAAGCAACGCAAATAACAAAAAATATACATTTATCTGTGCACGTTTTACACGTAGGCATAAATCTATACAACGTACAAAGGTAGATGAGATCACGTATCTCACGTACATGTAATCAATCACGTGAACGAAATTTACATTTTATCGTGAATGAAAAAGCTATACAAAAAGGAAGCAACTGATGTTAATTATACGATCTTATTGTTTCTCAGTATTTCAGAATTTTATGAAAGTGTCTTTTATAACGAGCGAAAAGTTTTCAGCTCCAATCAATATTCTCTTGAGACAAGAAGAGGAATGTGATATCAATGGCTACATTCGGTACTATTATACTAAGCTTCGTCGCAGCTGGGATATAATGATAATAAAATTCATAGAACGTTGCTGAATTTAATTTGTCGCAATTCCCAAAACACCACATAAATTTATATAACAGTTTCGTTTAGACAAATCCGAGGATTCAATTTACTAGATTCCCTGTTTTATATGTATCCATCCAATTCAAATTTCTTTTCAATAATACGTTTTACGTATATATTTTTTATATAATACAATGCAGTTTGATTCATTTACATGACTTATTCAATTAATTTAAGGAATTGTTCAATGATTTATAGCCCCTTGAAATAATAAGGTTTTTTTTCTCTTATATTTCCCAATTTTGTTGCATTTATTATTAATTTAGTTAATTATGTTAGTTAACCTGTTTATTAATAATTATTTTACTATATATAATAAAATAAATTTTTATGTTTTTGGTGTTAGTTTTACTTAAGTAATACATTTCGAAATGTGAGCTCGAATGAATGCAACTTTAAGAATAGCAATCATAATTCTAGATGAAATAATTGCTCTCATCTCGAATTATAAGTAAATAAATTCTATTTTCCTTCGTTTTGGTGTTAATATATATTTAAGATAAGTGTACTAAATGCCTTATAAAATAATAATATTTCAAATATAATTATATATGTATAATCCATTTTGTTTTGGTCCAACATATTTTATTTCAACAATAATTTATTTATTTTTGAATATCGTTTTATTTGAAATGCATTGATTCAATATAATGTGTATTGGAATCACATTTTTCTTCTGTTTTGGTGGAATTCGATATTTATTGTTATGCGATTATTCAGGAATTCGCATGACGCCAGCGTTATTGATCAACGCTATTTCAATGATGCCTTACATAATAGAATGCCAGACGTACGATGGATGCAATTATTCCAATTCGTTCGCGCGCCGTCTCTTTCCTGCACCGCAGCACCAAAAAGAAATAAAAACATATATACGTTTTTCCCATTAAAATTCTATTGAAGAACACGCCAAACTTTCGAATAATGTTGGTGAGGTAAATAGTTCATTGATGTGATTCATAGAATTTTTTTTAATATAACTGCGAATTCGAACGTAACGAGATTTCTTTTGAAAGACGTTTTACTTGGATGATTTGTTAATTTAATTATAAATTGTAAATATATTTTTGAATTAGTTTAAGTTATTAAATGTTTTTAAGGAAATAACAAAAAGATCAACATCTGATAATTTAATTGACTTATAAGCACATATTATTATGTAATTAATTGAAATTACTATAAGTCTTTCGTATGAAATGATTAATTAATTAAATTATATGATATAAAGATATTTTTGAATTAGTTTAATACGTTTCTAATTGGGGGGGGAGACTTATATTGGTAGTCCTTCAGTCACAAAGTATATTATTATTAAGTTTTTAAAGAATAATAATCATCTTTATTAATCACAAAAAAGGGCTAGCGACCTAAGTCTTTCGTCCGTTTTTAAAGATTTTTATGAAAATATGGTTATTCATAAAACAATACATAAATTATTCATCAAAAAAATAATAACTTTCTGATAAATTAACTTGTGAATACAAGATCGTTATGTATATAATTGAACTACCTATGGTACACATATATTGTAAATAATTTACCATAATAACGTAAATAACAAAAAGATTAGTAAATGTTGTTACAGTATCACGCAAGGGCAGAGGATTATCGTTATTTTTCCTTTGCATGTTTTCCTCTTGTCGTCTTTGTGGTTGAGCCGCTGGACCTAGTGATATTATTTCTTTGATGTATTTTTTAGTTTATCTTTGATCTTTGGAAGTTCAAACAATTCATTGAAGTTGCTTATGTACTATTCAAATTAATATACAAGATATGATCCATTATGTAATATGGTATATTCAAAATTCCTCTGGGTGGAAAGGCTATGGTCGATAGTCCTTTGGTCACATTCTGACTAATACATATTTATATTAGTCTATAAAATTCTGTTTATAACCGCTAATAATATAACAATTTCTTTTCAATAGTCCTATTGTTTTAGTATCTTACATCATAATACTTTTTGTTATATACCGAAAGTTTTTAAAACAACTAAACGCGTATACATTCGTCTTGAAAACATGCATACATACAAAACTTTCCAGACTCTTGAAAACATTTTGTTTTAGTCGGAGAGACTTCGGTAGACAGCAAAAAGTTGAAAATAGTAAAATTGATTTCGATAGTAAACAGAAAAAAAAGTAAAACATTTTAATACAGCAATAATAAAAATATATAAATAACAATTTACATTATTTCTAGTTAATTGGATAATTATTTTTCAGCATAATTTCCAATAAATATTTGCTAAAATTGCGTTGAAATATTTTGTGATTGATTAGCGAATATAATCGAATAGTTAGCATTCAAAGCTCACATGCACCCATCTAATTAGCGCGAAATTATCGGAATGTAATTTCGCACATTTGCGCAAAATATTTCGATGAATGTGCATTGCACGGTATTATGCAATCATATGCGGAGGTACAACATTTTCCACATATCGATTGGAAAAATACCAATTCTTTTTTTTTCTTTGCCTTTTTTATGTGGCCTTTAGCAAATATCTATGGTAAATCACATATACTTGTGTAGATCTATTGCCCATTGACAACTAATCTCTTGAAGACTGTTTCTTTAAGAATCAATGACCTCAGGGCCAGAAGTACTGAAAAAGTCCTGAAAGAAACCACAAAATCCTGTTTTGTATCTGGAACGAGAACCGAGAACCTCAGAATGTAGACAGGCGACTGCATCGACTCATAGCCGTCGCTTTTGCCTTTTGCTTAAAAAATATTTTCAAGAAATTGCCATGTGAAAAACATCTGCTCAGTATATATATAAATCAATGTACAGACTCTGTGTGGAAAACATTCGTTTACATGTATTACGTTATGTAATTTTTTAGGATTAAGAAGAGCGTTTCTTTGTGTGGTATTTTTTTTCTTTCCCTCTCAGGCTACGTTAGATAAAACAGAGTTTGAATAGTGGAAAGATTTGCGTGTGTAGGCCCTTGTGTATACAAAAAGTGAAAGATAAAGCATGGCGCCATGTATGAAATTCGCACGGGTTGTTTTCAGCGCACTGAAATATTGTTCAGTGGATTATATTTATTCTTGGTCGAGAATCGAATTGCTCTGGCGTCTCGACGCACTTGAAGAAGATGGTTAAATTTGTTCGGATATGTGTGATCCGGTGGATGCACCGTGAAAACTCGTTTGCATTTAATGTTTTATATATAAAGCAAAGTTATTGGAGCGACGTAACTTCTAAAATCACGTTGGACCTTGTGTAAAGCAAATTTAATTTTGATTTACCAACGTGACGCATAAAACTAAATTTGTAATATTAGGGGGACTGTAAAGTGATATTGTTTTTATGCATGTCAATTTTGTTAACTATTTATCATTCTATAATTCAAAATTGTGTCAAAGTCATTATAATGTTAAAGTGACTTTTTTACTTCTAATTAATCTATTTCTTTTTGCAATTTTTGGTGAAATGGAAACCCAAATACCAGAAGAGATACATATACAGCATTGTACTTTTTTTTACTTTCACAAGGGTAATTACGTAGCAGTTACTACCAAAAACTCTTGCGATGTTTATTCATGTGCATTAGACATTTGTAATTGCCAAGGGTGATTTGCTATGTTTAGATCCGGTAATTTTGATCTTTCCAACACGTATCAATCAGGAAGATGAACGGAAAATTGAATTAAATCAATGTCAGTAAATTGATGAGTTGTTCAACTTTGGTCAACAATTCAATAATATTTCCGGTAGATTGGTAAAATAAGCAGAGCAGATGTTCGAGTCTCACATAATATGTACGATTAAAAATAGCTCACCAATATACCACATGCAACTAGTTTCAACCGTACAACACAGAAGTGTTTTTGTACCCATTTACACTGGAGATGAAAAATGGGTTATTGCAACATCATATTTTTATTTATTACGATCGCTACAATACTATATATGTAACAATAAAAGTAAAGTTGGATGATAACAATCATCTCCAAACATTTTGCTCTAAAATTTCAGCAAATTATAACAATGATTACGAAAGAAAATAATAATATTTATGGCAATAATTATTATAAATGGACTTAATGCAATAACAAAAAAAAGCACAAAAAATAAAATTTAAAAAATGTTTCAAAGGGCTATTGACCATACGTCTTTGTGCATTAAACTGAAAGATTTTGATGAACTAAAAATACATGTTCAGATAAATAACAAAAAGAGGTGATATGAAGTGAATATTTCGGTTAATCAATCAATTAATATTAACATAAATTGGGGCGTTCTCCCACTCCATAATTTATTTTTCTTTAACAATCAAAGTAATGAATACAATTTATTAAATAAACTGTAAAGTAAGGGTACATTTTTGTTTGATGGCGGAAGTATGAAATGATTTTCAGTAATAAATAAACCATCAAATATTTGCTAAGCTTTCAGGAGTGCATAATAATACTTACAAGCATTTGTTTAGGTCTTCGTCGCTCTCAATTTCCAGCAAGGATGCGAGAGCAGCCTCCAGGGCTTCGTTCTGAAAAGAATGAAAAAGAGAAGAAAATAAGTCTATATAGTTATATATAATTGTTTGCATTACATTCGTTTGATTAAAGTCGATGGGATAACTGTGTCTCCCGGAGGGTCTTCGGCATCCTTTAATAAATATATAATCTGATTTACGTGTGCTTTTAATTTGAACTGACACGCAAACACAAAGGGACCCACGAGATCCCCAAGTTGCTTAATCCTTGAGGCGCTAGGCAAATTATGGCAATCTACGTTTACGTAATAATTAACGCCGTTTGTGTACGCTTCGGAATCGCATTCAATTATTTTTTCGTTCGTTTAAAGAGGTGGTGGTTGTGTGGTATATTTGCAATTTAATGAAGCGATTATAAAGTTTTCGCGAGTTTTTGATATTGCATTTTTTTTTAGTAAAGACCAACAAACAGAAATTATTTATTCGCGTCGATATAGCCAACTTTATACGCATAATCAGGAAGAATCCCACTTTACAACTTTCCATGCAAAACTCTTATAATCTCGAGACGGGATGGGACCTCTCAACGCTTTTTTTTAAGTTGGGACTTTTTTTTGTTCTATTCGAATGTCCCCAAAGATTTTCCATTCCGCCGTGATGTGCTCTTTCGCTCCGAGAAAATCCGGGTATTTGAAAGGAGAAAGGGTTCCAATGTAATAGGCCCAAATTTGCCGCTATTAAATGTAAATAGGTCGTCAATATTTTTGATGCTATCCATGTATGTTTTATATACACTATTGACTGCCGCTCCCAACGAGACGTTATCTATTTATATGGTAATAACTTGGCATAAACCTCTCGTACGTGTGGGTAGTTGCAAGTTTGCAGTATCAAGGGTGTGTATGTGTGTTTGGATTGTACGTCATAAAAAAAAGAATATATGATTCGCATAAAATATTAACTGTCCGAGAATTTTACATATCACATGTAAAATATATTTTATTCTTCTTTATCAGTTAATGCATTCAGAAAAATGCTATTTATTTAAAAAAGTTTCTTAAAACTTTTGTAAAATAAAATAATTACAGGGCAGAAAGACCTTTGGTCTCTCTTTGCAGCAATACCATATTTTATTTTTCTTTGTGTTTTTTACTATTTTCTACCGTATTTTCGTATGTTTATTTATTTTAACGGCATTAATATTATTATTTTTCATTAAAAAAATAAGTTTAATCAAAGATTGGAAAGCAGAATCAATGATTTGGTTAATTCTAGTAAATTGGAGATTCAATTGGATCTAGATACTAGATTAATTTAATGATGACAATCACATTTCGTCAGTCAAGCGAAGTAATTTACGGAGTGGAATGTAATTAATATAATGAACTGTATATAATGACATAAGTTGTAAGTAAATGTAATTTGCAGAAAGTGAGATAAATAGTTAATAAGAACAATACCAACACCTTAAATATTTAATGGATTTAATCATATTTATTGATGTACTTTTATGTCATAGATATAACACATTTTATAGAAAAAATACATTGAATACAAGATCATAAAACGGATTTCTATTTCCAACCGATTTCGTTATGTAATAGTTATATTCTGAAACTATGTAATGAATGTAAATGATTTAGTTGTCAAGTACACCCATACCTCGCTTTACGGCTTAGACATGTTCCATGAAACTTGGCCGCAAAGCGAAAAGCCGTAGAAGAAATCAATTATTGCGCTTACGCAAGATTGCAATATGTAGATATATCGACATCGATAAAGTTTTTTTGCCGTTATAGCGAAGCATTTTAGGCCGTAAATCGAAAACATGTCTTAATTGAAGAGGGCTGCTATAGCGAAATGCCGTATAAAGAGCGTATTTAGTGTATTTAGTTCCTAGAGTAGTCCGGTTTCAATCAGTGCAGCTATTGCACTCATTATACAACGTAGCTTTAAATGAAAAAGACAGTTCACTTCTGAAACTTTTTTTTGTATACGGATATTTAATTTTCTTTCGAACAAATGTTTCAAAGTTTTCCCTTTTTAATAAGTATTGGATGCTTTTATCACAGATTCTCCCTCTTCCAAATACTTCCTCTTCTTTTGTGTTTGAAATATTGTTTCTTTATTTTAAGAAGTTTAGTGCGTTATTTGTATGAGAGCAATGTATAATAAAACCGGTAATTAAAGTTGAATTTTATATTTGTGTTCCTCGAGTAATTAAATTAGGAACAAACGGGAGAAGCAATTAAAACCGAAGGAAATATTATCACAGACCCCAATGCAACGGAATTTAATAAGGCCACTCGAAATATCAAGTTCGCATTGTGACTCGCCTCTTAATGAATCACAATTACATTTTGCGCTAATGCTCCGACTCTGCTATCGATTTTACACTTACGAAAACATAACAGAAGCCAGTTCTCTTCATTCAAGTTAACAGACTTATAATTCTGTTCATTACTATACGTGTCTTCAACTACTTGGATGATTGTTAATGTATAATCAATATATTTACAATATTCATGATTAGATTTATAACATACATTTATATAGAGTATTGAAATAATGATTATTGATACAAACCAACAGAGGAATTCGAAATGGAAATGGTAAAGGAAGTTTTCTGGAGAGATAAAAAGTGTAGAAGTTACGTGACTAAGATAAGTAGACACACACAAATGTGTAAATCTTTTCGACACGAGCTTAACTACACAACTTTTCAAACCCCACCTGCATTGTACATTACTAACACGTATCACAAGAAAATTGCCATCGAACGCTTATATACAGTTTCAATATATTTTACTCAATTTCTTCTAGGAATGTATTTTACATGATTACATTGAAACCTATTTATTTGTGTTGATTTTGAACATTTTTCATACAATTTACATGAAAATCAGAAGATTGATTTTTGATACCGAAAGTAAGTAAAAATATAAAAAATGGCAATGTATCATGTAAAATGTCATGTTCCTTTTTAGTGATTTTCTTCCAGCACATTGAAAAGGGGCGGAAGACGTAGTGTTTCAGATAACCTATTTTATTTTATCACCCTCAAGATGTTTGTCAACTAGCAATTAATCTATATCTTGAAATGAAGTATCAGCTATATTTTTTTCAAGTTTTTTTTTAATCAGTAGATACAATTTGACCTGTAATTAAGGTAATGTCTCATTTTAATGAAAACTGTGTTATTTTCAAATACTGTAAAAGTAATCCCTACATATGAATATAATAAGTCTTAAAGTGGGCGATATTTCAACCTCCGCGTAAGACATTAAAGATTTTTAGATTAGTTGAATTTTTTATTGAAAATTTGAGTACAAACTCAAATTATACTTTAAATAAAGAAGAAACACGGTATAAAACTAATACGTATTATATTTATATGGGTTGCTGAACTGTAACAAAGATGATAGTAACACAAAAAGTTAACTCTAAACTAGTAACTCTAAACCAGAATAAAAACTTCAAGAGGTTTTGATTTGTACCCTCAGACAATGAAAATTCGAATTTTTATTATTAACGACAATAATAAATTAAGATGAAACAAGAATACCTACTTTTTTCATATTCAACCCTACCTACATTATAATTACAAATAGACTTATCAAAACAAACAACAGCTCAATGAAAATTAGATTTAGTTTCTTGCTATAATGATTTTTCTCTATAACGTAGAAATCGCAATATATCTCAATTCATGCAAGAGCCAAGGGAATTGCAAATGAGATTTGTCGATTGAACTGGAAATATATTTCATTTTATCTAATTCCAATATACATTCATAAAGATAATAAATCACTATGCTAATTTACTTTAATATATTGAATGTATTATAATTTAACAGTAATATATAGTTGATATAATTTATCGATACTACAAAGGTGAGCACGAAAATTTAGACTATCCAGTCTAACATGAAAGAAGGTATTCTATAGAAAACAAATTAAACGAAGATTAAAATTTAAGTGTATATATATATAAAAAATATCTGAAATTAAAGAAACATAAAGTTCAATTAACTGTATGAAAAATTATTATGTTTATAAGTTTACAGAGTGTACATACTTAGATAAGAATGAATCTTAATTGTATATATTCCTTTAAATATTAACAAGTAAAGAATTGATTATTCACTTTTTTATTTTTTGTGAGCCTTCAATTCCACATTTGTGCTTTAGGTTTCAAAATTATAAGAATGGTGCTGTACAAATACATAACTCTAGTCATAACATGATTGAATAATAGCATATGTTTATTTGGTTGTCGAGATTTTTTTTTTTTTTTTTTAAATTTTTTT
>JAFMTC010014004.1:176020-197981 GCA_018845635.1 Nicrophorus orbicollis | reverse complement strand
AAACTTTTCTATCTCTTCCCTGACAGTTCCAACCTTCGTGTACTGGTGGATATAATTATTTGTTGAGAACCATGGTGCATTGGTTATGGATCGAGATTAAAATAAAAATGTTGGCGTTACAAGTTTTAGTAAATTGGTTAGCTTATCTTCATCCCTGCTGTCTGTCAAATTCCTCTAGAATTATTAGCCAAAACAATTGAGTAAACCCGACGAGTCTTATCGAGACAACTTGCTTCATTAATGTATGCTAATCCAGAAATCTCTGTATGACAGACCTGGGTAGGTCAATTCAATAATAATACCGACGTGTTTGGAGCGCAGTTTATGAACTACTATAAACTGGCTTGAGGAAGGTTTCAGACTGTGGTTAGTCGATTTCTCCAATTATCTCACATTTTTAGAAACCGACTGAGAAAAATAAAAATCCCTATAAATAAATGGAAAGAAAGTACTTTATTTATTATTAGAGAATTAAAGAATTAAAGATTTAAATAAAAAACTTGACAATGATTCCATTAGAAAACCAAGGAAATTACGGAACTTGAAGAAGCAATTTTTTACAAATTGTATTCGCATAATTCTATGAAATAAAAATGAATCTGTAATAAAATGTCATGGACTTGGATTTTACGTAAATGCAATGAAGGGTTGAGATTATTAAATTTTGTTAATAAATATAGTATTAAAATATTTGTTTAAGTTTGTGTAGTAATTGAGATATAAGAAATAAAAGATATAAACACATTGTAGGTGCAAAAGCAAAATAAATTGTGTTAATTTTTCGAAACTGCACGTAAATCATTAGCCAGGGCGTATGCGATTAAAAAGCTTTAAAACTAATTGCAAGTCATAAAAAATGTAAACTTAATAGCTTTCATGCATAAATTATATTGTTGTTCCAACTATAATACATTCCCGGCGGCCGCAATATTTCATCGATTTGTATGTTTACAAAGTTATGATCGCATTCACGCATATACACT
Source organism: Nicrophorus orbicollis (assembly GCA_018845635.1). Taxonomy (NCBI): domain Eukaryota; kingdom Metazoa; phylum Arthropoda; class Insecta; order Coleoptera; family Silphidae; genus Nicrophorus; species Nicrophorus orbicollis. Next base: position 196,998 of record JAFMTC010014004.1, on the reverse strand, counting down.
CTACCGTTAGTAATTTAGTGTACTCTGCAAAGGTAATTTCAAATCAATACGAATGTAATATTACGTTAAAGTTATTAACAAATAATATTTAAAACAATACCTTCCTATAAAATAATTTATGATGAAATATGCAAATATCTCTATTATTGTCCAATACATATTTGATTCGGATTAATTTCTACCGAAATAAATTAAATCGCCTGGCATATCGAATGCGGAATTAAATCTATTCGAAACCAGAATCCGTCTATCCAACTAACAGATAGCAACTATTGTTATATTAATATCAGTCTTTAGCAGTCATGAATAATCCTGATTTTCGATCCAGAAATAAGCCCGGGGAAGTTAAGGGCTTAGGGGGGGTAGCGAGAAACGCCGGTCGGCAGAGCTCTGCGAATTCGCAGCTCTTCCTCTGTTCAAGGCAATAATGAAAGGCATCTATGGCTGACGACCAACCATGCATGAAATTGAGATTTTCATTGGAAGGGAGCTGTGGCTCTTCGTTAAACTGTTATTGCATGTGTACAAGAAACCCGTTTTTCGTTAGCGATTAGCGATCGCATTACCTTTATCCTATGCCCTTTATCTCGTCATCAACAATTCATAGTTTCCTAAACATTTTTAATGCATTTTTTATTAATGGTTTATATGTGATATAAACTCGTGTTATTAGATATGTATGTCATTAAATATAATATAAGAAAACATTATGTTATGTTAAAGAATAAGCATTTATTTTTTGTTTTTTATAGTTGCTAAATGACACATAATTGGTATTAAGTCATGGGGTATATATAAAAAAGAAAATAAAAAAATATCACTTGACTTTTCTTTAAGTTTGACAATAATTTACGGCTAAATGACAAATGATTCAGCTATTACAATAAATGCGTTTTAAAGAGTGATTATTCAGCTTGATATTAATTGCTTAATTATGAATTTGTCGCTAATACTTTTCCAGATAAAAGCAAAAATGGTTGAAAAATATTTCTTCATTTTTCACAGTTCATTATGGCTAAATGGTAATCTATGAAACTATACCAATGCATTTCATTTAAGGAGTAATTATTCAGATTTATTTTAAATGCTTAATTAGCAATTTATTACTAATACTTTTCGAGATATAAAATGTAAAGACACTGCTTTTTCGATGCTTTACAGTTTAGAGGCTTACCTCTGAATGATAAACGAAACGATTATATCAGTATATAGATAATGAAGAGTGAATATTTTACATTAATTTGGTTGTTAAACTCTTAATTAAACGCAGATATGTTTTACTTTTAATTATTAATCTTATTTAAAAAGTAATTATCTACAAATATTGTTTTTGAGCTTACTTATACTTTAAAGTACACACAGTTGCTAATAATATAATAAAAATAGTAGCTGAATATATAATGGTTCAGATCGTATAACCCGATTATAAAAAGTTGGACAATTGCAGAACCGGTTGTAAAAACTTTAGCAGATGTAGTCTGGTGCGTTGAACCCAGTTCGGATCGGCAGTTTGGGCGAGTGGTTGACATTTCACAATTGTTATTGAAGCTGATACTATAATATCAATAACGAGTTTAATTGTAATTAATATGTTGTTAAGAATTTCTATGTTATAAAATAAAGTAATTTTGTATATGCAAAAGACGATACTTTTTATCTAATGTATGAAAAATAAGTTAGGGTTAGAGAATTAATAATACTAATGAATATTTGGTTGTAGCTTACATTTTTAATTTAACTGATCTTGCAAATATAAGTGATTAAAAGTATTTTACATTGATATTTTTGTTGTATAAATAAGAGTAAGGAAAAATAAGGGCATGTTTGAAGTATTGATTGCATTACAGAATACCATTTCTGATGTGAGAGCATATGGAGGGTACGAGCCAACATTAAGAATATGCTGAAAGGTGTATAGGTTAAGATGGAAGATATTGGGATCTACGTTATATATGATCCCTTATATAAGCTCAAATCGTAACCCCAAGAATTTTATATAAATTTGTAGATTTATCATGTAAAACATAAATCTGTGTATTCCCTTTAATTATAAACATCTTAGATGGACGCGCTGATCTAAAAATATACATAAAAATAAGCCATATGTATTTAGATTATAAAATAAGTGTAACTTATGTTGTTATGTAATAAAATTATGTAATAAATGTCCTTATATATTATGGAAATCATTTGCGTCAATAGAGAATATCGCATTTATAATTATAATATATAAATTGGATTTTGAATGTGTTTCGAACACAAATCTGAAAGAAATCAGGTATATAAGTTTTTTTTTATCTTATTCAAAGGAACTAGAGAGAAATGTAATAAAAGTAAAGTAGAATGCTTGGCGTAGGGAAGAATGGAACAGTTATTCAAACAACAATAACGGCAACGGTAACTTCCTCTTTCATGTAGTTTCCGTTTCTGGAATATCCGAGAAAATCCTGCGCGACATGAGTTTCTTGTTTCGGTGGTCATCATGTATGTGCAACTTTGCCAAAGTAACCTTCAGCCCAGGAGGAAACGTTTGCATTTCGATGGAAATAAAATAAAAGAATCGCTTCAGGGTAACTGGAAGTCCGCCAAATTGATCCAGCTTTCGAAAACACCGGTTTCTTCTTTGAATCTATTGAAGCGTAAACTGACATAAATAAAAAATGTTACCTTTCCAAAGAATAATCTTGACTTTAATTGTTTTTGCGTGCTCACTCGCATTTTAAACTGATTTATAATACTATCATTTATTACAACAATAACTACAAAAAAATAAACTCAATATAATAACAATACAGAAATACAATTAAAATATAATGCCATTACTGCAAAGGGCCATAGACCAAAGGTCTTTCTACCCACTGATTTATAATATATCTGTTTGTATTTCATAAATTTACAAATAATTATTGTATTTATTGTAACGTAAACAGTTTAAAAACATAACTTGTTTATACATTAATAAATGGATATTTCCCAAAGGTTTTTCCGCCCGTTTTTTTATTTATTCAATTGTAAAAGATAATTAAATATTGACAGTTTGTTAATTGTTTTAATACATGTACGTGACAACGATTTTGATTACATTGGAATTGTATTTGTATAATGGCATGCTTGAAAATGATGTACGAATTGTTTTTATTTTTATCACTATAAAAGCGTGTTCGATTTCATTGTTGACCAGTAATGGAAATTATATTTAAACCATGTCACAGGCCACAAATGAAATAAGTATAAATGTTTGTAATCTATTTACAAAAAAAAACATCGATAAATAAACTGAAAATAAATTATTGAATTTCACATGAACAATTTGGTATGCAGTAACATATTTTAAATTTCATTAAGAGAAAGTAAAATATCAAAGGGCAGAAAGACCTCGGTCAATAGCCCTTTGGCACAAATAACGATGTTTGAATAAAACACGTTTTTTAATATTTATATACACTTCAGAGTAATACTAGGAAATTTGAATGAGAACTAAAAGTAAATTATTATTTTATTCATAAGACGTAAGAAATGTATATTCAAGAATATAAATGGATGACATTCATTACAAATATTGATGTTTTTTTCATGATGTTATTCTCTTTTAAAAGATGCTTATAAATTGAATTTTTAACTAAAGTTTATTGGTTTATGTGCTGAAAAATGTATTTCTTATACAGTTTTAATATAAAGTATTCATTATCACTTTGTCTCTAATATATTTCGAGTTATAAGCAAAAGTGTAAAGATTTTTCTTCAAATTTAACAGTGAATTACATCTAAATGACAAACGACATAACGATACTAATACATATGTGTTAAATAGTGATTATTGATATTTCATTTAAATGCTTAATTTTCAATTCGTCGCTAATAATTTCCGTTATATAAGCAAAAATGTAACGACACTGCTTTTTTGAAGCTTGAAAAATCATTACTTTAACTTTGACTGTGAATTTCAGCTAAATGACAAACGATAAAACTATATCAGTACATAGGTTTTAAAGAGTAATTATTCAACTTTAATTTTAATGTTTCATTATCAATTTTTCATTAATACTTATCGTTATATAAGCAAAAATGTAAAGACACTACTTTTTTCCATGCTTTAAAAATAATTTCTTCAAGTGATTTCTTCAAAATTGGGTAATTAAAAGAATATTGTTTGCTTTTAAATTCGAAATTTTTAGAGTAATATAATTACCATTACATCTAGATAATTTTTAATCTATAAAGATTTTACCTTAACAACACTATTTTTTAATTAAGATTATATAAATATTTTGACTTTTTCTATAAAAAATATAATTTTATATATGTTTTCAAGAAATTCAACGTCGTATTGTTTTCGCAGAGACGTGAGTGCTTTTCACGACAAATGCGCATCATCTTAACAACCAGAAGGAAAGAAAACACCCGGATAGAACCCGTTTTATAAATGTTTTCCACTCAAAGAAAACGCATACAGTGAAAGATTCATACACAGTACGTTCTCAAACAAAGACACCTTTATTTAAAGTAATAAAAGGTTGGGTCGAAGATGCAAAAGGATTTCTCGCTTCACGCGTTCTAACCATTATCGTGGATGTCGCAATTATTATAAAGCACTTTGCTTGAATATGAAACATTTGAAATTAAAATTGAGGCAAAAAACAATTTTTCACTGGTTGTTTGCACGAAATTAATTATCGGCTATGAGTAATGATTACGTTGGGTTAATGTCTGCATGATAGTAATGGATGGTGGAATATAGCGAGGAATCTATGCAAATTCTCCTGGTATTTAGGCGATAGTACACAATTTGCTGTGGAGTTATAAATTATGGACGGATGATCGGATAAGATGTTCGTGGCGCTTGTCACGGCATCAAAATCAGCATCTTCCAGCCTCTTACCCAGTCCAGAACTGTCGTGAACTATCACAGATTATTTACATAACATTATTAGATACTAACTATGTTATTTGCATAGACATAAATCACTGAAGACTATATTTTTTAGTACTTTACTATTTGCTAATTGCTAATTACACTTTATGTCAATTTCGTAAAGTAGAATTTTATATAATTACTTATAGTTTAAAGTCCTTTACAGCAATAGCATCAAATTTTCTTTCTTTGTATTTCTTTATTACTATTGAATTAAACGTATATTTTTTTTAGTTGTCGCAATATATGTTACTATTAATATTGTTATTGATTATGCAAATCTTCTATAAATTACCAAGTTTTTTAAGTACAATATTCACGTCTATATCTTTTTGTTATATTTTTCAATATTTAAACATGATTATTGTAATAAAATTTTTAACGTATTGTTTTGATATTGGAATGAATGCCCTATAAAATCCACAATTACTGTAAAAATTGGTAGAAGAATTATAGGATGATGCATTCCATCGTTCGATAATCGAAACTTGATTTCCCGTGGGAGCGAACCTATAAATAGTTTCGTTTCTAGATTACCGACTAGAACATATCTGACCTATAAAATAAATATACAATTATATTCCAATCAAATGCGCATTACATTGATTTACAATTGCATGTGCAAATTGCAAATACAACTTAAATTTAGTATCAATTAACTGATAATTCAAACCATCAATTGTGGTGGCTATTTTTATTAATTATATTTGTAAGTTTTATATTTATAGTTCTATATTTATAATATTTTTTACATTGTATGGTGTTAGCAACAAAGATAAAGAAAATTAATATAAAAATACAGTTTCAGATGCAAAAATACGTAAAAAAACAATTTTAAACTTTCACTTTTAAGGAAAAATTACCTTAATTTGGGAATAAGCTATCAGTTTAATAGCCTATGAAGGAAAAAAAAGAAGTCTAAAACTTTAGTCTTAAAATGAAAAATGTTATTAAGCTTTTTATGCAAGTAGATTGATTAATTAATAAACCTTTACCTTCTTTGAAAAATGCTTTTTAGTACCCATTACTATTCTGAAATTAACCTCTGAAAACGTTGTTTCGCTTAACGAAGTAATTTTGTGGAATGCTTCCTATTTGTTAATTGTAATATAACTAAAAAAGTACAAGTACTAAAACTTGAAAGTTTTGTTTGCCATTAATATATTAATTTGTTTCCCATATGTACTATTTGCGTATAATCTATTGTTATTTGCCAAATCCATTCTTCTACTATTGCCTAATAACCTCATCCATTCCCATTATTAATTCAGTGCCATCCGCTGCAATCGATAGGTTATTCAATTTGCAACCTTAATGACAGCTATTACTAGATAATTATGTCTCTTGTAGCAGATATACAAGCACCGTTAATTTTAATATTCCACAGTAATCTGCATTTCTGCATTATTTATTTGTCATTAGAAAAGATTTTTAAGCAATTAAGTTTTTTATTAAATTATAACATCATTTTAAACAAAAATAAAATAAGATGAGTAAAATATAATTATAGACATATCATATTTTATTATTTTGAATATTTTTTTGTAGTTGGAGTTGCAATAAATTTTATTATTATTAAATAGTTTTATTATTTATACCTTAAATATAGTCATTTGCATTGCAAGCACTTATTAGGATAGAATTATTCTCTTCAAGGTTTTACCATACTTTATTTCCTCTTCCAAGCCGAAATTGCAATAAACAAACCATCATAATTTTGTAAAAATTGAGTTTATTTTAGTTCAGTAGGAAGCGTCTGTGGTGAATGCGGAATGTTTGAAAAGTTTTGATTGGATTTATTTAGTTATTTGTAACGCGAGGTGGGACGACTTAACCAATCCTCAGGACATCCAAACCTGATGGAATCGACTGTAATCCGATGATTACACAACGAAACAATTTTCACAACACTATTTTCATAACAACCAAGCGGATCCCAGAGATAATTTTATAATTAAAATCCAGAAATTTCATTAGCTTTGTTTCATTTAAATTAAAGAAGACATGCTCGACCTCCAGTTCGATTCCATTTCAAGTTTTTCCTCTTTACTGCAACTCTATTACATTTCCTTTATGATAATTCTCAACAAAACATGTTTTCAGGATGCGAGTTCCAAGGATAATAATAGTCTTTGGGGATTTATGGGCTCCACAACGACACAGCATTCTGCGAATATTTTAAGGATAAGCATAACTCAGTGTACTCACTTACATATACGAATAAAGTTTTTTATTTACATTTAAACATAGTGTAAAATCATTTGTCAATCAAATAATAAACGCAACATTTATTAATCATTTTGTTATAAAGTATCTTATAGGTATTTGTAAAGTTTATAACATCGGTATTAATACTCATAATAATTATATCTAAAGGTTTCATTACTTAGGAATAACAATTTTAATTATAAAATGATTTGCTTTTTGTGTAATTTAAAAAAATCATAATTATATAATATTTTTGGTTATTATGCATATTTTTTATATCTTAATTAATTAAGTTTTCGATCAATAAAAGCAGTCTGCAGCTGACGTTATTAATTATATATTTAAAAAAAAAGTTACTGGTAAAAATAATTGATGTATATCTAATTATATCATTAATTTTCTTACTATAATGAAGTGCATATGAAGTGCATACTTCTTCAATTGAATTGTAATTATCTAATATCAATTATTTTGTTTAATGTGAAGTGAAAATTAAGCTAAAAATATATTAATAATATTTTATGAGATTTCAAATAAATTCAGTGTCTATTACAAGTAGAAGTTATGAATCTAATAGGGATAGACATAAATAATGAATGCAGGGTAAAGTTAATTTACAATTTAATTATAATTTGCTATATGGAGTACAACGTATTTCCCTGCAGTCTATTGTGTTCCCCAAGGTAATAATATTCTGAATACCCTTTGAACTTCTATAGGAATTAGCTAATAATTGTGTATAAATAATATAGAATTTCATTCCAATGGGAAATTGGAGCATCACATTTAATTATTAAAATTATCTTAATACATAAATTTAATTACAAAGGGAATAATTGTTTTTTATAAGGTTGATGAAAGATATATTTAGTAATAAAGGAATAATACATTCAGTTATATGCTATAATTAGAAACCCTTAATAGTTACTGAATTGATTTAGTACAGCAATCTAATAGTTAATGGCTGCTATTTGCGGTTATAATTATAAATTCGAGCTTCTAATTGAAAAAATATTAATATTTAATGAGTGGATTAAAATCACCATAATTGAGTTCGTGCTTCCAAATAGAATATATGAATCAATAATCAGACAGCCCTTACACTTTGAAGCGGAAGGCATTGCCAAATTAGTTAATCAAATATTCTCTATTCAGCGAGTTTAGCATTACACAGATTATTGCCCTCTTCATATCGATATTACTAACATCGTGGTAATTTTCTATATTTGCTTTGGGTGTAAAATGAAATGGCCAAGTCCTTGGCATACAATCAAGTGGGTTTGTTCGGTATACTCGGAAGTGCTATTGATGATGTTTTAGGAACACTCCAAACTATTAAAGCTGTAAACTTTGGAAATCATCGCGTATTCAATTGGATCAGTGCATATTAATATTTGATCTTATGGAAGAGAATTGAAAATGATAATTTAACATTTGAGTTAGTTTTGTAACATTTATAAAATCTTGTTAGCAATAAATACAAGTAAATTAGAAGAGATGAATTTACTTCTAAGAACAAAGTTTCGCGTAACGAAGTAATTCGTGCAATGTATCTTTGTTTATTGAAGTATATGTTGGATATGCTTCCAACTATGCATCTGGTGTCCTACTACTATGTATGTGGATGTATGTGGTAACTGTGCAGTATATACAACTTGGAGTAGCCTATTATTTCGGGTACATAGAGAATCAGATTTCCACACCCTGTAGAAATCTCACCATAAAAAGTATATTCTCAAGAGTATATATGCAATAAACAATGTTACTTCGAACTAGATTTGATATTATCAAGAACAAATCATCTCCATAATCAATAAATAGCAATACTCAAGAAAAATTAGATCTATATCTAAATCACAATATTCCCGACAATCGCAATCTCAACTGTATGGAATTCCCGACAACCGTAATACCGACTGCATCGAAATTTATCGAAATCCCGAAAATCATAATCATAATTTATTACATTTTATTTTCCTTGCTAAATTCATACAAGTAGCTTCACAATAATCGAGCCATATTTGAGCCTTTTCAAAATACTTCAATTCCATTCTCCAATATATATGGAAACATCTCGAAGAATGTCAACTTGAGTTAGACTAGTCTTAGATCTTAGAATATAGTAATTTTTGTTTCAATTTATTTGGCTCGTTAAACGAGGTTGCATTGTATTTCCAATGATGTAGAAATGAGTACAGATATGTTATTTTTATTTAGGTATTATTTGAATTTTAAATATCAACGAGATTTTTGAATAATTGGATATATGCAAATGCATTGCATATAATTTCCAATAGACTGGAAGATCACGCCCTTTGGACACATTAGTAATACAGGGCCTTTAGTTCTACCTGGAATACTAATAGTAATATTTAACACATTCAAATGCACCAATTATTGAATTGAATGTGGCATCCTATCTTCATGAAATAGACGTTCACTTCCAGGCCGATGCCAGGCGCATCCACCTAAATGCGTACATAAATTAACAACCAAATTACGAATTCAGGGCTGCAACTGAAACGAATTTATTAGTTAGTATTATTTACATTCTACTGCCACCAACAGAATAAATTGCTAACACCATATAACTAAATCTCGTCTATGAAATGTAAATTTTACGCGCAAAACAATAATAAACGCGAATAATTAATACATTTAATTAATATTGTCTCTCTCACGGCAGACGCAAATAAACTTAGCTGGAATTGAAGAACAATAGCTACACAATACATACTCGGATCTAGCAATCCGAGCTCTCAATTAGTTGAATGATCATACTTGTTCTCAGGACAAACACAGAATCACACCTTAAATAATTCAACGAAATTTGATCAGAAATACTTTGATAATGCAGTGGAAAATTAAAACGCAGTTTTATTTTTTATATCGTTGGTCTATGCAGACATAAAAGTTTCTTAATTAAGCACGAGAAAACGGTGCTATTTATAATTTCGTTTCGGCAAAGTTTTAAGCCAATTAAATTGCGTCACTGGGAGGAGCATCCTTTTAAATGAAGTAATATTATTTACGGAAGACAGAAAAAGTGCAAAAAAAAACTTGTTATTCCGCTTCCCCTTCGAATGTCATAATTAATAAAGCCAGTTGAGAAAATGCATAAAACATAATATTCATTAGTGAAACGCAATATTATCATACATTTACATTTTTCGTAGACCCCCGCCATAATTACGCAGAGCACAATACAATGGCCGCCTATTTATATGGCGTAACTAAATTAAATTATGGATTTTCGCCATTGTCCTATATTTAAATAAAGCTTTTAATTTTCTGTTTTATGCACATGTGGATGTTTCCTTTTATTATTATTTTTTCAAGGAATAAAAGTTTAGATTCGAGGATCAAACACAGAGAACGAAATGACTCTTACAGCATTACGAGTCTAAAAGGCAGCCAATTCTCTTTCGTCATAGCTACCGCAACTTCCTTTTAAAATGATTAAAATATTAAATTAGGAATGTATTTCTTATTCCCCTTACTTCAAGGAAAGAGGATGAGCGTCCACTCAACAATATTTCAATTAGATGTATTAAAAGAATCTTCCATACTTAAATTTTTCGATTAAATTTATTTAGAAATATACTATCATTATCTTAAACTTTAGTTCTTGTGTTTAAGTTAGAGAGAATTATAAATTTCCTTAATTTATATTATATTAACTAACCTTTATTTCAATTAAAACTAATATCAAAAATAAAAGTAATAAAACCTTTATTGCGAGTTTTCAGTTATTAAGATTTAACCCCACCTTGCAATGATATAAATAACGTTGCAGAAGTAAGAAAGTCATCATTTCTTACACTGTTCTCTAAGAAGCAACAAGTATAATATTTATTGCATTTTCTCTGCTAAATAATAAATATAAATGTCTTCAAATATCTAATCTATTACTCAGGATAGTGAAATGATCAATGAAGCTGATGCACTTAGTGCACCACACCAGGAAATACCTATGAAGACGGAGAAAGAGAAGAATATGTTGTTACTGAATAAGGTAAAGGCGTTCAATAACAGCATTTATATTGATAATTTGGACCAAAGGATTTCCGAAAAGGAATTGGAAAAACACTTCGCCAGATGCGGTTTCATTAATAACATTAGAATAGTATCCAAGATAAATGGATTGGCCAAGTGTGCTTACATTCAGTTCTTTGATGAGAATTCTGTGTTCGATGCAACTTGCATGGATGGTACCTATCTTTCAGATAAACCGATCAATGTACTTCCTAGGAAATCGAATAGACCTGTAAGCACACTCTGCTACTATACGAATATTTTAGGACCTTTTCCAGAATTTGAAGATTCTGACCAAGAAGAGGAACAAGAAAGTGAAGAAAATGAAGACAGCGATGACTCTAGTACCTCTAGTAACTCTAGTACTGACAATTTTATATTGACAAAGAAAGACATGGCAGCTTGGCAACGCACTGAAGCTATAATGAGAGTTCGTCGGTGGAGGATCACTCACAAACCTTACTAATTATACATATTACTTATTCTTGTTTATTATTTTCGTTTAAAAAATGACAAATTTTGATTATAAAATAAATATTGTAGTAATTATAACTTTTTGTTAGCAAATCTTAAAGTTTTGCGCTGGACATTTGTCAAAAAAACTTTATGGAATTTTGGATTATTAAATGGTAGTATGATATTAAAACCAAATACTGAAAGATTTCTTGTTTTTTTAAATGCCAAGTTAAAAATAAATAAAAATAACATACAACTGATAGTACTATCAATCGCACTGACAAATCAAACACATTTAAAACACCTCAAAACTTTTCTAACAAATCAACTTTAGTTAAAACTAAAATTAAGAATAATGAAAATACCTTTATGAAAAATACAAAAAACAGACTGGACTCCGTTTTGGCAATTGTAGGATTAACATTAAAAGTTCTATTATCATAAACAATATGTTTATTAGCCATCAAAGGGGTATGACAATTATTTTACATTTCATGTAACCTTATAGCAATTACATTGATTCCATATACTTCAATTTTATAATAATGATAATGAAATGATCTTGGTAGAAGGAAATTTGATTTATATGTTTGGACGAGTTATTCGAGCATACATTTAGCGTTTCGAGATTTTTTTCCGCGTCAGAGACCATTAAGTTTTCCTTGGAACGAGATCAGACAGCGAGATCTTCGCTTGCGGATTTCCCTTTAAACGTACTGGAAAACTCGCTGAACATCAATCTACAGGTTGACATCGTTTTTCCTCTCCTCTTCCGTCGAATCCGAGCAGAACTATATTAGAAATCCAAACTGCTCCATGAAGCTTTGCATATATAATTTGAGTAGAAACTCGATGGATTAAACCCGAGTGGAAAAAGTATAGACGTGTGTCACAATAAATAAGTGTCTGCTATCAAAGTTCCGTTCAGGATAAGTAATGAGATGTTAAATATTATATTAGGGTTCGAAGTAGAGGGCGGAGAAAAATAATGTTGATTGGATTGCTTACGTTGAACACACTACACTAAATCCCTTCAGGAACTTTAGCAATAAGAGGAGCTGCGTGTGGGGGAAGCCCTTTAAAAAGAAGGAAAAAAAGTGGGAACTCAGATATCCCTTCATCAAATTATCCCAACACCTCGAAGCTAGAAGCGCGTTCCGGAAAAATGAAAAACTTCTGTTCATCAAACAACTACTGCTTGCCGCTATAACAAGTTCAACGAAATACGGAAATAAAAGTTTTTGCAATGACCTCTCAGCTAGATTAAGTTGGAATTATTATCCAGTTATAAAGAATTAGCCACGATCCAGTTACGTACAGGAAGTGAATATATTTTCGGGTAAATTTCTATTGCGTCTGAATTTGAGGATGCTTTAATTATGTTTTTAGCTTCCATTAGAAAAAGTTCGGGTATCCCTTGGGTGATAATATTCAAAAAGGAAAGTTTCCCTTTTTCGCAGAAAAAGCCGCCTAATTTGCCAATTATGCAAATTCCGATGGAAGTATCTTTCCGAGATTCCGAGGGTGCGATTAATTCGGCGAGAACGTGATGGGAAATTCGGAGGAAAACAAACGACGAAATGGAAATAGGGACGCCTCCTAATAAAAGGATGGCAAATACAAATAAAACAAAGCAGCTGTGTGAGGTTTACGAATAATCTTTACGGTTATTGAACGATTCTCAAAAAGGTATAAAATCTTCGGACTTCAGATTCCTCGACAGCTCTTCACTCATTCTGTATTTTGTTTTTCCTCCAGCCCCATTCAGGTTTGCAGGAGTGCAGTTAAATAGGTGCAACGCAATTAATTACTCTAAGTGCTTTTTGCCCCAAGGCTTAAACAGTTGTATGAATTACAAATTGCTCTTGTCCTCGCTACTCGAATCCATTCTTATTTCTCTCTCGTACGAGTATACTCGTTTGTTTTCTCTTTGCTCCAAGGCGACGCAATCCATTAAAAAAGTTAGGTCTGAGAATATACTTCTTTTTAAGCTGAGGTGAAAATGAAAATTGCTCTTGGAGGCAGCTCAATTTTCAGAGCTCCCGTCCCTAATTAATAATTACATTGAATTTACTTAAATGTTTCCTCTCTCTTTTTCTTTCACGGTTTTTATATATCTATAAAACTTCTTTTTACGACTTTTCATGGTCCTTTAAACGCACGTTCATTAGGGACAGACTTTCCAGCGACCATTCAGTAAAAGTGTAATATAAATGATATTATGTTCACCCATAAATTACTCTATTATTTTAAAATATAGCTCCTTTTTTAGTATAATGGTAGTTTTTTATTTAGTTTCATTATAATTGGTTAATATTTATAAGCCTATTTTAACTAACAATGTGCAAGAGCAGTAACATATAATTTATTGGGCGCAAATAGCCCTCTATAGTGATTTATGAGTTCTGTTTTATTTCATATTATTTTTAATTTTAATTACTTTCACAGTTGCAATAAATGAAAATATTGTTATTTTTAATATATTTAGGGCAGAAAGACTTATGATCTATAGCCCTGTGCAGCGGTGGTAATAATTGAGTTTTCTTTTTCTTATAATTATATGAATGTTGTATTATTTTGCTCATTGTTGCAATAGAAATAATTAATTATAATAATAATATAAATGTTTAATTTAAACATCTTTATTAGTCAAAATTGGACAAAAGAGCTTTCTTCCTATTAATATATTAATCATATTTACTAATTAAAATAAAATTATAAGTGAAACTATGAGTGATATAACAATATTAGTTAATTGAATGGAATTTCTAATGTTTTATTTACTAGTGTTACTTGACTGGTTTTTCATAAAGTTTTATGAACCATCCTCTGATTTAGCTATGTAAAAAGTTCAGAAGATTGATATTATTATATAACATTTGATATCAAATTAATGGAAAAGTTGTATCTCGATTACAATACTCGTTTTACGCATTTATTTAGTTTTCAGGGGTACACATTTTAAATATGACGTACATTTCTTTGTAAAGAAATTAGATAGCTTTTTGGCACAAATCATGATAATATTGATTAAAAAATATAATAATTTCAATGTCATTTTAAGGTTTTAGATTTTTTCTGTATAAACTTCATTTTATGTATCTTCATTGAGCAGAAACTTTTCTAACTGAAAAAACTATCATTTACATTGTTCCATAAGTTTTCAACGTCATTTTTAATAACTATACAGCTTTCTAGTATAATTTAGGACTATAGATAAAAAATGTAATTGTTTCAATTTATAAAACATTAAGTGTTATTTGATGATTGAAAGATATATCGAACATAAATACAAACCAAGATATATTTGATATAGAAAGTAAACTATATTTTTTAAAAGAATCCTATAAGACAGCTTATTTTTCTAAAGACCAATAACTGTTTATTCTTATATTACCGCCATTAAACGATTATATCGTGAGGCACGTGTTAAATATGAAATATAAAACCAGATTATATGTGTATGTGTGTGTGTTTGTATATGTACAGGAAAGCAGGAATGTTCATAGTTTTTTCTGAGAACGCGTTTGGTCGGTTATTGAGCGATAAAAACAAGGAAAAGCTCTTCGTTTCATCCGGGTCGAATATGCCATTAACGTAAATTTCATTCAATGCGAACTTTAACGCAATCTAATAGGAATCCCTTTTTACGTCGCCATCTCTAATCCATTCGAAACTATGTGACTAAATTACTTTTCAGTTTATTGGGAGGCGTGCGAATGGGACGTAAAAAACGTGAAAAACTGCGGAAAAAATAAATAAAATGTAGACACTTCGGTGGAAACCCAAGAATAGAAAAACATCATCTTTTATTATGACAGCTAATATAAACGAATTTATTTCTTTTCGCTGAGATAAATGTTCGCCGTTGCGATTCTTGTTTTCACGTCCTACTTGCAGGGACTTCGTTATAAAGAGTTCGATAGAACATTGCCAACAATCCTACGAGTGTAAAAAGTAATATGAAAGATCTAAAAGCAAAAAAGATAGAATCATATGTTATATGTATATAACTGAAAATTGTTTCAACTTGCCTAAAAAAAATTGTGTATTTGCATATTGTTCGTATGTATATTTGAAAAATCTAGCGGAAAAATGGTATTTTATAAATTAAAGTAAAAACAATGGTTTTAAAATTGAAAATAAATATTTTCATATTAGAAAAATGAAATAATAAAAAAAAATCAATAACTGTATTGTATTTCTAATTTTTATATATTTTTTAAAGGTCATACAATAAATTACACTCTGCTCCTTTTTGTTGGAAAGGATTTACAGGTGAAATATTTTTCGGCACCTTTGCAGGATTTACCGAAAGGGCAATAAGATGTAATCTCCTTAAGCCTAAAAACAAACCAGAAGTGCCATTTTTTGTTCACGCTCCCCCAGCTCTTCGCAAGAACGCATTGAAATGAGCCCAATAACGAAAGCCTCCAATATTTCAAGATTCGATTCCCCCTTTTTTCTTCTCTATAGTTTACTTCCATTCTTAAATGTTTCACTTTAAGTGCAAATGTTTCGCAATATCTCTGGAACCGCTTTATGTAATCGCAGTGCACAAATAAGGGCGGAACTGGCATACGTGAGTATGTGACACAAATAAAAATGGGGCATTATAAATAAATAAGTCGTAAGCTCTTTTTTCTTTCCCATTCTGAATACTCCATGGGAAACTTTGGGGTCTGAAACTTGTACATTTGGGCTGGAAACTTAAGTACACGTAATATTTTCAGGATAAAATATCGAGACACCGGAAATACCTACACCATTCTTTATTATTTATGACAATCTCACAATCATGGAATTTATTACAAGACTTCTTTTTTATGAATCGATTATGCAAAGTTCCTACATTTGTAATACTCAATTACAAAATTTAAAAAAAATGGACAAAAATACTAATGGTCTAAAGCCGTTGGTAGTATTGGAATTATATTTTTGTATTTCTTTTTTTGTGTTTTTTTGCAACGGTATTTACAATCTATCCTTTCGGATATTCAGTAAATCACCACGTCGTGTTTGGAACCGTTGCCCATTGACAAGTAATCCTAGAAGTCTAGAAGCACTGATAAATGTACTGAAAGAAACCACAAAATCCTGCGCTGTATCTGGACCTCGAACAGAGAACCTCAAAATGTAGACCGTAGACTCGAACCATAAGTTGCCTTCATTTTTTTAATAATCAAAGTTGATTTGCATTTTTAGACTAAACTGTAACAGAGGGAATTTATTAAAATCAAAAATATTAAGCGATAGTGCGCTTCGTGACACTTTTCATTTAATATGCAAATGGAACATCGATTACAGCTTTCCAATAAGCTAATATTGAAACTATATATGAAGCCGTTATAAATTCCGATTTGTTTAAAAAAGGGAGCAAAATAAGGATATAACCGAGGTAAATTAAATAATAAATTTCAATTATGCCAGAATCGATAGCATTGAAAATGGTTCACGCAATACCAATGATAAAGTTACAGGAACGACAAAAGCACATAAATTGACCTCAGCTCGTTAGCGCGCAATGAGAGTTCGTTATAAACCTATTACCAGCACTATTGCGTCAGAAGTACTTCATCTAGT
The DNA here is from genome assembly GCA_018845635.1 of Nicrophorus orbicollis. Taxonomy (NCBI): domain Eukaryota; kingdom Metazoa; phylum Arthropoda; class Insecta; order Coleoptera; family Silphidae; genus Nicrophorus; species Nicrophorus orbicollis. The sequence goes on along the minus strand of JAFMTC010014004.1, from coordinate 179,804 downwards.
TTTCTATTAAAAAGTTTGAGGCTTGTTCTCAATAGTGAATTTATATTGTAGTAGCTTTACTTGTTAATGATTTCTGTACTTCAATTCAAATATATAACTTAGTGAAAACTGTAACAATTTACCAATAATTATTAATTAATAAATGAAGTATAACATTACATAAAAACGTATTTAAGACAGACAATATTCATAATAGATATACTTTGTTTAACTAATTCTTTTTATATTATGGCCAGAATGGGGACACGTTTCTTAGTACGTATATTGAGAAACTTTTAAAAACAAAGAAAAGTTTCATTAATGTTATTTAAACATATCAAATCTACAATTGGTAGCATATTTTCTTTGAAACACGCATTTTTATTAGTTTTTCCTTTAATTATCATTATTTTTTGATAGTTACCACTACATAATAATCTTACTATAAGAAGCTATATTAATTAAGAGCAGAAAGACGTTGGTTAATAGTCCTTTGGCCTAATTTGGAACAATAAAAACATATATTATTTTTGATTAATTGAATTAAAACTTTATACTGTTCATTATGCACTTTGTAAATTATAATTAATGAAACTGAGACATTTAACTTTATTTTTTTTATGAAAAGAAGTTAATTTAAGAATCCATAACAGTTTTAATAAAACATAACACAAATTCGAATTTCACTGCAATTGTTAACATTTATTGATGTATAAATTTAATGTGTTTCGTTTCTAATAAACACAAAAATTTATATTCTGTGTGTTGTTTATGTATATTTTGTACACGCTCGAAAATGAACCAATTCCCAAGCAATAAAATATCTATTCGTTCTGCCGTATTTTGCATTCTTTTTAATCGATGCGATACCGTGTTTGTAAAACAGTGTATTAATAATGCAATATGCTTAGGCAATAATGCCAACATTGATTGAACTTGTCAATAAATTAAACAGTATGAAATTATTATGAAGTCTCTTGATTAGGTGTATTAAAAAGAGACTTCATAATAATTTCCATCCAGTTGAATGTTATTTCGCAAATTTCCTAATTAACACATTTTCTAAATAAATTACAGATAATCAATATATTAAAAATAATTAAGTTTCGTATATAATGAAAAGCACAACAAAACACTGTATTTAATAATTCGATATCTAGTTTTAACAGTTTTCTTTTGAAATATTGTCATACCTCAGTGAACTGTTGATAAAGAAGCATATCAATTTCATGCCCTATTTAACTTAATATAGAAAGAAAACGGAAAAGACCTTCTTTATTTATTAATATGTGTTTTTGGCCTCAAATATATATAATAAACAATTTAAAAGGAAAAAATACAAGTAAAGGCATTTTATAAAATATCTTTAATACATTCAACACATGCATTTCAATCAATACTAAGTTTATTTTAATATGTATTAATATTACTGATAAATTTCGATAATTTCTAAATACTTAGACTATTGAATAATATATTCTATTAATTAATTTGTATAAGTATGCCTTGAAATTTTCATATTAATAAAAATTCATGTTACTTGTATTATAACTGTCAAAAGACGATATCCAAATTAATCTATTCACAAACAAATTTAAAAAATTGAATTTGACAATAAAAGAAAGTTGTAATAAAATTTGTATTTACTAATTAAATGTATTATCGAATGGCTCATCTGTTCGTATTATTATTATCATCTATTGGCAACGGTTCAAAGCTGTTCATTTTCTTCTTTAATGTTTCTACTGTATCCACTCGAGAAGCTATAATATCATTTCCTTCCGAGGTTTTATTCGTGGAAAATCTTATTCCCTCTTCGACTATATACAATTACTCCGTCAATATTGCCACGACAATTCAATAAATCCATCAAGACATGTGACAAAACAAAATATAAGAAACATATGTACGTAGTTTATAATATATTGGGTGTATTTCCATGTTCACATCTAGTATAACTTATGGTATGGCAGTATGGGGAAGTACCACAAAATACAACAAGATTGATCTTCAAAGACAGCAAAACTAATTAAAAAGAATGATTATTAGCAAGAAGTCTCCTTCGACAACAAGAACTTATTCAAGACGCACTACTATATGATCAAGAGCTTTTGCAGAAACACCGACCTAATATACATCGTGAACATAATTCAGTGACGCAAACCAGAAAAGGAAAAATTTGAAAAAAAAATCATTACGATGTGTATGTATCTAGACTGTTTAAAGTCTAAATGCTCACTGCATTTTCGTCTCATTTCAACTTGTGTTTACCTAACATCAGGACATATACAAGAAAGTGGCCATACCAGAGACATGGTGGCTCACTGCAAAGCCGACCACTCGAACAACATCTACCTTGCGAAGCGCCAAATATTGTCTTACTAGAATTTCTCCAAACGCCTGACGGCCACAACCAGCTACTTCTACATCATTTTCTTCACGCGCAACGAGTTCTTCAAGTGCGCCTGGGAAGTGAACTTCGAATCCGGTTATATGCGGTGGTGCGTCTTCAAGATGAATCACACTAAGAAGCAAAACTTTAATTTTCAAATCGAGATCGAGGACCAGAACCAAATTGGCGATAAGCTGGTCGTCAACTGTAAATGTCTGGAGCTGAAAAGCGAGCAGCAAGAAGTCTCCTTCGACAACAAGAACATACCCATCACGCACTACGACATGATCAAGAGGTTTTGCAGAAACACCGACCTAATCTACATCGTGAACATAATAAAAGACGAGGATTCATAATTCCGTGACGCAAACCAGAAAAGGAAAAATTTGAAAAAAAAATCATAACGATATGTAAGTAACTAGACTGTGCTGAAAATGTGTTCGTTCTTAAAACTGACATAATTAAGTATATATTTGCAAAGTGTGTACTATTTGTCTGTCTTTTAAAGTGTATGAAAATAAAAAAGATTTTAAATTGTATTTTCCTCCGTAGAACATTCTACTTACTCATTTTTCCAAATATGATATACAATAGGAAGAGGGAGAGACAGAATCTAATAAAGTAAAAAATTCTATAGTCTCTTGTTTCTAAATTGCTAAATACACATTTTATTGCATTTCTGGAAAATTCTATCATTTTTGATGAGTAACGGTGAGGTTGTGAAATATCACCTACTAGAGTAAGGGTGGGTCTGAAATATTACCTGTCTAACATAAGGGTATTTAGAAATCATCCTTTCACTAAGTAAGGGTGGGGGCAAAATAACACTTGTTTAAAGACTAAATGCTCACTGTATTTTTGTATCATTTCAACTTGTGTTTACCTAACATCAACATATCTAAGGCGCAGCAGTAATATTGTAGAAGTACACCATGGACTCAAAATAACTTATAGAGTCACTGAAGGAAGGTCACCAGTCTTTACTTCAGGGAAGTCTTGATGCATACCGCATGCAAATGAAAGTGCGGCACCATACGAAAAGTGAAGAGCAACTCCAAGCCCTTACGCTCAATGATAATATCAAAGGTTACAAAAATATATCCATGGAGGAATTGGACAAGCATTACGAAGAATAAAGGAACAAGAAAGTGGCCATATCAGGGACATGGTGGCTCACTGCAAAGCCGACCATTCGAACAACATCTTCTTCACGAAGCGCCAAAGGTTGTCTTGCTAGAATTTCTCCAAGCACCTGATGGCCACAACCAGCTACTTCTACATCATTTTCTTCACACGCAACGAGTTCTTCAAGTGCTCCTGAGAGGTGAACTTCGAATCCGGTTATATGCGGTGGTGCGTCTTCAAGATGAATCACACTAAGAAGCAAAACTTTAATTTTCAAATCGAGATCGA